>RXPK01000203.1:3737221-3923775 GCA_004143645.1 Protaetia brevitarsis | reverse complement strand
CACGCTGGATAGGACAAAAGACACAAATTACTTACAGCACTAGTAAAAAGGAATCCCTAAACACCTGATACGAACAACAAGCAATCTAAGGTTACTTACGGTCTGCTTCATACGGGTACTTATGATAATTAAACTGAAGTAGTAAACCAAAGAATACATGCAGTTGCGGTGAGTAAAGATTTCTCATTTCAGTAGATGTATTGCTATAGTGATCTATTCTATAATGGCTATCACACTTTCATTATTATCTCAATTATGCAAGCTATTTGGATTCTTTGATAGGAAACAGTATCATTAATGTACGTTCACTAAATACCTGATATATAAGAAGGTAATGGTTTGCTATAAATATACAATATACTACCTTAATTTGTTGTTCAACTTATGGGTAGTGCTAGGAACGAGGAATGTTTAGTGAATATTTATAATAAATTTAATAAAAGCAGTTCTTATTAGTACTTATAGTTTATTTTGTATAGGTACAAAACACAGTGACTACCTGATATGAATGAAAGGTTATTGGTTCACTTTAACAACAGTTTTTTTTAAACAATTTACAACGTAATGACTCATAATATATTTCTTAATGAAAAAAATGACAATAAAGCAATATAATAAGATAGCAAATGGGGCCCCCTTGAAAAGTTATTTAGTTATTGAAATTATTGAATTCTAAACAAAGGCCAAACAGAAATATGTTGAAATTACAACTAATAACAACAAAGAACTAATATACCTAGGCGGGTAACATTCGGTTTCTGTTGGTTCTTTGCATTGGCGTTGTCTCGGCGAGTTGATTCTCTGCGGCGTACGTGGAGGTTATGTCCGGTGATCGCTCTCAAAACGGCTACTTCGTTCGGGGTATCCCTAACTCCAGGTGGCACTTGGACTGTCACTCAGCTAGCGACGGCATCCACACTTACTTCATCAGCGGTGCAGATATCATCGCAATGATGGGAATTCAAATATCCACACGGGTTTAAAACTGCAATCTTGAAACATCCGATTTGCTTATAGCTCTCGTTACTTGTTCTTTCGCTGGGATTCTTTATTCGGATAGGGCTGAGTTAAGCCACTCCATATTTTTAATATATTTGCGTTCCGCGTGGCATCCCCTACAATGGCAGTACTCATATTGGCCACCCTTTTCGACGAACCTTTTCACACGTCGTCTTTACTTTGACTTTAGACCGCGCTTGCGCGCGTAGCAATCTCTGGGACTATTTATTCACTCCGCCGCGTTAGCCAATCAGGGATAATAAACAATCACGGTGGTGGGCAGCAAAACTCAAACGTAATTTAGTTGTGGCAATTTTGTACATATTTTAAGAAATACATGAGTTTAATATGCGATCAGCATTGTTGTTACTTCTACTAACCATGTGCTGTAGTCATAAGTAATGAGGTTACTTAGCACAAATTCTCTCAGGTACGCTGTGTAATAGCCGTTAATAAAAGCACTATTTACCGGTAACAACTTGCGATTCAGGAACTGGGTTTAGTTGCAGGTATTAATTAACGAGAATAGGTTCCAAGTAAAACTTATCTATTGTAAATGATTTTTTATCAAGTAAACAGTTTACTTAGGCCATTTTTCTCAGTGTAAACAATGCTTTCTTCGGAAATGCAATCCAGTGCTACGACAGCAAATATATCGATTTCACCACATCGAATTTTAATTAAAACTAAGCTATTTAACTTTACTTTTACACGGGAAAGCCTCCCTTTCGCAACCATTCCTATTGTCTCTCCCCCATCTCAACCCCAGGAATTCGCCGCAGAGCAAAACAAGCGACAGAGGATAAGGGGGGAGGGTTGGGAAAAACTCTACGGTTGGATGCGGTGACCTGCACGTGACAGAATTACAGTATGGGCACCGGCGGGACCATCGCGTAGGGCCTACTAATGAACCCCGACGGTCTCGGCTTTTGCAAAAGGAATCGACTGTCACCTCGTTCTACGGCGACAAGTTTATTTACCCTGCGTATTCTTTCTTCTCATTCTTCTTTAGGCTTCCGTTCAGCGTTTTGCTCTTGTTTTTTTCTTTTCCCTATTTGAAGGCGGTGTGGGCGAAAGGGACAGGTGAATGTTAAGGGGGTGGGGCTTCAATGTTGACAGCGAAGACGCGAGCGTCGTTAATTGGTAAAGTTTTGCGTTAATTACGACGGAAGAGAAGGAAAGAGTTCGCGCAGAATGTGGATGGAGGTATGGTAGGTGACGTGGAATTTTAGGGAAAATATTTACTTTGCCTTTAATTTTATTGATTTCGGTTTTATTATACTTTATATTGGTCAGGTTTCCCTAGCAAAGCCTCGAATGTAGGCGGATGGATATTAAAGAAGTTCTTAGAAGATGGGTTCTTCAGAAAGTACATATTTCAAATTAAAATATATAACTTTTTTTTTTTAAATGTGCTCACTACATTCGATAAGATTATATCTTTATAAAATAATGAGTTTCTAATATCCTACACTCACATAGTATCATCTATACAGGGTGTATCAGATATAGAGGTAAATATAATAATATGTAGCAGCTGTAATCATATACAATCAAAAAGTCTTAATGCACATGGGGTCCATCTGTAAGCATTAACGAGAAAAAAATATTTTATAGATACCGTGGGTTAGAGCCGCACCTGTGCCCAACCTAAATGCTGTCCCGAATATACCCCCACATACGACTATCATTCAGCCATTACCGCTGTTAGTTTTGTGTGGATCGCCGCTTGTGCTATGTAAGGTAAACACGCCATCCCTCTTCGTGGTTCTGTAGTTGTCTCCAGATGTCGTCTTCTTCTTAGTGGCTTTTCTTATGTCGATGTCAGTGTAACCATTCTTCTTTAGTGCTTTCTCCAAATGTATCTTTTCACTGGTAAGATGTTGTTCGTCACTGATGGTTTCGGCTCTGGATAGCAATGTTTGTATTAATGTCTTCTTCTGCATCGGATGATGGTGAGATCTTGCATGCAGATATCTATCGGTGTGCGTCTTCTTTTTAAATACTGTGCGTGCTGTAGCATTTCCCTCTTTGTTTTCTTAACCATAACATCCAAGAAAGGGAGATTTCCATTTTGTTCTTTCTCCATGGTAAACTTGATGGCTAGGTGCTGTGAGTTTATGTGTTCCAAGAACTGTTGTAGTTTTTCTTCTCCGTGTTGCCATATTACAAAAGTATCGTCGACATATCGTAGCCAACACTTGGGTTTCATATCGCTGGAACTTAGGGCTTCTTCTTCAAATGCTTCCATAAACAAGTTGGCTATTACTGGTGATAAAGGGGCTTCCCATTGCTGTTCCGTTCTTCTGCTCGTAGTATTTTCCTTCATACAAAAAGTATGTCGTGGATAAGCACAGTTTCACTAATTCAATGATGTCTTCTTGTAGTCCAAGTTCTGGAAGTAAGGCCAGTGCGTCCTCCGTGGGTATGTTGGTGAATAGCGATATAATGTCGAAACTTACTAAAATGTCTGTAGGTTCAGTATTTAGCGTAGACAGAATATCCACGAAATGTTTCGAATTCTTCACATACGTGGCAGTTTGTCCGGTATATGGTTTTAGTAAGTTAGCTAAATATTTCGACAAATCGTAGGTCGGTGATCCAATGTTGCTTACAGTCGGTCTTAATGGCAGTCCTTCTTCATGTATTTTTGGTATTCCATACAGCCTGGGTGATCTAGCGGCTCTTGGTAGCAATCTGGTCTGCATCTCTTTAGGTATCGATGAAATCTTTATGCTCTCCCTTACTGTTTTTGTGATCTTCTCCGTTGGATCTTTTCTTATTCCCTTGTTGGCGTTCTCGTCAAGTAGTTCATTCATCTTTCTCCGGTAATCTTCTTTATTTAGTAGTACTGTTGCATTCCCTTTGTCCGCTTTGAGGATAACGATGTCTTCTTCAGCTTTCAAATTTGTAAGTGCTGCCTCTTCTTCCCTGGATAGGTTGCGTTTCGGTGGCTTTGCTTTCTTCAATGCTCTGCTTACTTCTTGTCGCACTTCTTCTGCTTCGATGTTCGGAATTCCTTTGATCGCTACTTCTACTTCCGTGATGATTTCTTCTGTTGGTACTCTTTTAGGTGCAATGACGTAGTTCATCCCTAAGGCAAGTAGAAGATTGCGCTAGTGAAAACCAAATTTACAATATATATATAGTTAATGGACCGATCACCCAGTTTGAAACGGATTTGATTAAAAAATATGAGATGTCTAAACTAAATGTTTAATGTTTGTCTAACTTCTCACAAAGTGTAGCTGTGTTGTTGAATAAACGTTCCTTATATTCGACTGAGTAAATGATTGTAACAGTCTCTTCTTAAATTTCGTCCCATAGAATTCAGCGAAATTCGAGAGTTAAACTAATCCCCAATTATCTGTCGACGATTACCGAAACTTGTTACACACTTGAGGGGCAGATCCGCGTGCGTTTCCTTCCCCGATATAATATATCACCTATAACCGGAGTCAAATCTCCAGAACGATATGCATTCACCACTTTCTACAATTGGCATTCTCCTAAGCGATTATAGCGGCAACGTTGTTAGAGGTGGTGAGCTGTTGCACGTCTTTCCATACCACTCTACCGTCAGCATGCCCCGATGGCTCTTATAGTAATTGCTTGTATTACAAATAGCCGCCAGCCAACATCCCCGTTGAAACGGTATAACTTTGGTAATTGAATTGTTAATTATGCATGTAGTTGTCGGGGAGAGGATGTGGTTGTTTGACTTATTACTGTGTTTATAAATGGTTTCGCCGGGAGGTCGGATCGTTATGTCAATGAATTTTGTTTTCCGGCAGTTTATTTGCCACAAAGCGAAATATAATCAGTCTAGTATCCCTTTTTTGCTGTATTGTATAAGGGTGGAAGGTTTAAGAGAGTTAGTCCTTTCTAATATTCTTGTACTCTATGATACTTTTTCTTTTTTGCGATAAATCAATTACCACCATTCAATATTAATCCTCACAGCGTCTGAACAGCCCTCGCTCCCTAATTCTCGCCAGATGAGGTCGCCATAATTCTTTGTCGTCAATTTAGCGGTAGCTGTACGGGGTGGTTAGCCTTCGGGGAACTATCTGCGATAATGGAGCACGTTCTTCAATTTAATAAAAGTCAAGTATAATCTAATTTATTGTAATTGGAAATTGAACGATCACTGGAGAAGCGGCTTAACCTTAACTATAGCCTTTAAGGAAGCCCATAGAAGGGAGGATATCGTGTTGAAATTATGTTGTCGATTTTTAAGGAAATGTTTACGTACTTTGGACTGATATGATTGTAAAAAATGGGTGCGTCTGAATTTAGCGAAGTTTTAACCAACATGATGAAAATCCAGTGATGCTGGAATGACGTCAAAAACTGTAAGAAAGATCCACACAGTATTAATATATTTAAACAATTACTTGATATGGAACAACATGTATTACTTCACATTCTACAAATTGTTGAAGAGCTGTACAGTCGCTTCCATACTATCGTCTTCAGATATTTCAATAGCTGGTTTCCTGAAACAAAGAACAAATTATCCAGCAAGAGTAAAAAATATATATCACGTTACTGATAATATAATAAAACTAAGGAATAATCTTGATGCTTGGCGGGTTATGGCCAAAGTAACAAAGAATGACGAATATTACAAAATATACAGGGTGATTCTCAATATATGCGACAAACTTTGAGCGTTGATTCCTGACGTTATTTATCATAAAAGTTATAAGAACATATGTCCAAATCTATTAGTTCTAAAGTTGTACAATGTTATAAGTAAGTTAACATAATTAATGTTTTATTATAAATTAACACAATAATTAGTAAACAAAATTAACTTATACTAACTGTTGAAAATGACCGCCCCAACTGGCAATACAAGCTTCTATCCTCCGTCGTATTGACTGGCGAGTCCGTTCTAAAATACCAGGGGTATTTCGAATGTTTAAAAGCTGCGATAATACGATTTCTCAGTTTCATCGACATTTTCAGTGGGCGTCGTAAAACTAATGATTAAGGTGACCTCAGAGAGAAAAATTCAAAGAATTCAAGTCTGAGAGACCGAGGAGGCCACGTTTTGTGGGCTCCCCGTCCTATTCCATCGACCTGATACGTATTGCCAAAAACTCGCGAGCAACTAAACTAAAATGCGCTGGAGCACCTCATGCATAAAATACATTTTGTAATCTTTAATTGGCAACGAACTTCTTCCAGCAGTAGTGGTAGCTCCTCTTCAAGAAAATTGCGGCATACCTCGCCATTAATCGGAATCGATAAAATTGTGGACCTATACAAGTGATCTCCACACAATTCCGGGCCCACACATGACAGAGAATTGATGTTGATGACGGCCATTCACTAGTTCGTGCGGATTTTCTTCGGCCAATGTGATTATTATGAAAATTAATAATCGCGTTTCTAGAGAAAGTAGCTTTCGTCGGTGAAGAATATTTGAGCCAAATAGTCAGGATTTTGTGTTTCATCATTGACAAAAAGCCACTCTTTGCGGAAAATCTGCCGCAAAAATGTCTGCACCCGTTGGATGTGATATGGATACATCAGTTGATCTTTCAATATTCTCCAAACTGTGGCTGACTAATGTTTAAAGCAAACGCAATTTTTTGGTGCTTGTAGTAGGATGTTCCTCAATTTCATTTAGTACCATTTCTTCAACTTGTGGAGTTTCTCACTGTAGATGGGTGCCGCGTTATCAGTCGTCCGTTTTCTTAAAATTTCCGTTTTAGTAAGACGTTGGTGAAGACGGGCAAATATTGAATGATGCGGGATGATACGGTTCGGGATCGTTCTTCATAAAGACGTCTAGCAGCACACGAATTTCATTGGGCAAGACGTAAACGAAATGCATATCACACATCTCAGCATTCGTGTAATTCATTTTTAAGAAAACAGAAACTGGCAATAAACTGAATGATATACTCTGACGAACTATTGAAATGACAAATAACAATTCCCTCTCAACACAATAGTTTTTGAAGAACCAACTGTGGTATTATATCGTGTTAGTCATAGTTCATAATTTATTACTAAACATTCAATAACTTTAAAACCAAACCGTTTGGACATATACTCGCATGAACTTTTATGATCAAAATAACCTCAGGAATTCGCTCTTAACGTTTGTCGCATATATTGAGAATCAGCCTGTAATTAAAAAAATATTTAAAGCAAAATATTAAAAAGATTACATGGATGAAACGAAAATCAAATACTGCTTTCATAAACCCATCGAAAAATACAACAAATGCAATACGGATGATAATTATTAATCAAACTAAATCATCTAATTTAGCTACTCAAAAAATTTTTTTATCCTCATCTCCTGACAATTTAAATAAATATTTTTGCGAAATTGGAGCGCACATTGCTGATGCTATTCAGTCGAAATATTCCCTGAAAATGGTGGCTTAATGAAATCAAATTCTTTCTTTTTCCATTCCATTACTGTCGAGGAACATAAGTAATATTCTAAGCAACTTTAAGGAACTAATAAGCAGACATTTATGTGTATCTACCTACATACTGAAACAACTGAAGGAAGAATACATTATCGAAGTGAAAGTGTATACAGGGAGTCTTCCAAAACATTAGAAACGGCTAAAGTATTGCCAATATTTAAGAAGGGAGATAAAACTAGATCCAATAAGCGTACTGCCGGCCATTTCGAAAATATTTGAGACACCGATTGCATTTAGACTAATAACCTTGAAAGAAAATGGTTATATATCAGTATAGACAAAAGCACTCCACAACTAGCGGGATATTGCAAATGATTACCAACATTTACAATGCTTTCGATTCCAAAATGTCTCCGTTCATGACATGCTAGATCCTACTAAATTACCTTTCGATTCGTGAGCTATTCATCTTTGCTGCAAAAGTTGGAATATAACGGAATACGGGAAAACGCTGAAACTAATACAATCTTCTTCAGGTTAGAGTTAGTTGAGCTGCTGCAATGGCTTTCGATTAGGTCTAGAACGCATCAAGTATGGAGTTCTTCAAGGGTCGGTTGTCAGACCACTCCTTTTCCTGGTCTACATAAACGACCTCCCTTTTTATATCGAGGGGACTGAGATTTGCTTATATGCAGACGATACGTCGTTTCTAGTACATGCTGAAAACCCCAATGGACTCACTGAAAAACCAAATGGCTTATCGTAATAGCTGAAGAATGGCTGTCTGCAACAAATTGAATGAACCACAGGAAGACGCAAAATATTACTTTTACCCACGATAGCAGTATTTCATCAAGTGGTATCCTGATTGATTCGAAGCTGATGTGGAATGATCACATTGTTGACTTGATCAGTAGACTTTCATCGGCGTTGTACGTCTTAAGCAATAAAATGTATAGCGACTTTAGAAGCCGCAAAAACGCCTATTTTTCATACTTTCATTCCATTATGTCTTATGGAGTTATCTTCTGGAGAATGGCGACTGATGCGCATAAATTGTTCATAATGCAAAAAAGGCGATTATAATGTTGTGCACCTTGGAATATAATTAGAGCTGTAGGACATTCTTCTCAGCCGAAAATATACTTATCTTATCATCTGTATATATCCTGTCTGTCGTCATGCACACCCATAACAACACCCACTTATATTCCATAAATGGTTACCTACACTGTAAAAAATTACAATAATTTTGCCATGGTAAATTGGGAATATTACATGTAATAACGTTGTGAATTTACCACAATAAATCATGTAAATTTTGTTTTACATGTTTTTTCTAGGATATTTAACATGGAAAGAAATTTCGGGTAAAATTTATAGCTTTTTCATGTAAGTTTAAATGTAAAAAAATTCAAGGAAAATACAGGAAAAAACATGTATAATTTTGTATTTTACTCTCAAATTTACTTAAATAGTAAATTGACATTTTTTTTGGGGTAATTTAGTGCACTTTAAAATAAATTTTACTAGTGAACTATTAATTTTGCTTGACGTCCATTTCCGGTCAACCGGAAGTGATATGTTGGTTAAAGTATTTCACATTTATAGTCCGAATCGAACAGATAATGGTGCTTAAATCTCAAATATAAGTAAATAATAGAACATCATAAACTTTTAATGGACCACTTACGTGGAATACCCTGTAAAATAGTTAAAATGAAAAATTAATATCCCAAGCTTTGTGCTGGGGAAATCCAGCAATATATACACATAGGCACATACCATGCAAAATAGAAATCATTAGTGCCAATAAAAAATTAACCTTTAAAAATGTCAATCACTTTTTAAATTAAAATTGGAGCATATATTCCCTGTTCTAAAAACAGAAATAAAATCGCTTTTAGCACAGCAGTATCTATCACGTTTAACATGTCGATCGTATCCGAAAGGCAACATGAGCGAAACGCTTGATTGACGTTGTCACCAGTAGCACTGATGGTTGAATGAATACTACGGCATTCAATATTGCGGTGACGTGCTATGTTGGCAGCAAAAAAAATGGTAGGGTGATTTCTGGATTTTTATTTTTCATTTTTATTTTTCTAAGCGTTTTCCCTTCGTGCACTTTCCTAAAAAAAGAAAGAAAAATTGAATATTGTTCGGTTGTGGAAAATTTGGCGCAGTCCGTAGGATATCAGAAATCCCAATTCTCAACCGGACCAACATCTCGCAAGCGATAAGAGTGACAGAGCGCAAATCCCCCATCCTTGACCTCCAAACATTTCCATTACGGTATTAATAATTCATACAGGTGTCCCTTTCGCGTAATGTATGAATAAGTTTCGGGTAAAATTCGGAAAGGGCCGGATCTAACACTTCGGAGCGTCGCCACCCTTCGACGTTGTTAGGATACGAAATGGAAGCCCTTCCATTGTCGCATTTGATTCGCCCACATTCTCTTCGCGGTCCTTTGCTGACCTGGAAGTCGGAAAACTTACGTTTCGTGGTGTAAAGTTTAGTATTTGGAAGGTGGGAGTGAGCATTGAATAAGTTTTGGGACTCTGGATGAGATTTTGAATGTTAAAGAGGTTCAAGCTTATATAGGCTGTGTATAAATAGGCCGAAGAATTATATATAGCGATGTTCTTTGTATATCTCTTAATATTCGAATGTTGTACATTACCTCCTTTATTAGCAGGACTGATTAAAAAAAAAACAACGTTGGTGTAAGTATGTTACTTTTAGCTTTTATTGATTTAGGCTGTCGTTGAAAGTATTTTTATTTTATTTTGCAGTTATTTTCAATCCAATGCAGAAATTGCAATTATTAAAGAACTACATTACAGTTTATTTTTATTGCCTGTAGAAATTGAAAGTCGTTGGTTTAAATACATAGTCGCAACCTTCATGATATAGTTTTCATCATTCACTTCAGTTTTGTTTTCTTTGTTCGCCATTTCTGTGCTCTTTATCTCCACCATGTGATAGTTTTTACAACGTTGCTAATTGTTTAGCTTGTCGAAATTCCACGAAAATGCCTAATTTTGCCACTTGGTCTTTAAAAACCAATTTTCTTTTTACAGATTAGCCATAAACTCTTAGTTCCTGAAAGTCTTCCAAAGAATTGCTTGATATTCAGCAAATCGCGCTCCACTTGTATGTATTAAATGGATTGTGATATTACACTGCGGCCTAAGAGATCTATTGTGTCCCCTATTCTTGTTGCTTTACAGCTGGCTTTCCAATCCTTCCAATTCCTTTCAGAGTGCAGGATATGAGAAGACCCCAGGTTAAGCAAGTCTTCCTCTTAGATGTCACATGCTTCCAGGTGCAACGCTCTCGAGTTGCACAGTGCTACGGAATTTAAGAGGAGATAGTTCTCTACAAAATCTACATGCAGATTCCTTTGCTAATTCAAGCCTGTTCAGATGCCCTTTCAGTTTACAATGGCCTAAAAGTATTTCTGTTAATATGCGAATATTGTTCTTACTCAGTTTGATGCATTCTGTAAACCTCTTCTGGTTATAGGTTCCCAGAAGAATTGAAGGAGCTATGTTAGTAAGGCAAATTAAGCATCATTCCCTGAAGATTCCCCAGATAATTAGATTGTCTCTGCTCCATTACGCTTTTCAATTATAAGTATTATTCTACTACTTATCCCGCAAAAGGGTTCTGACCCTGCGAATGGTACTCCAGACCATTTTTTTTGCAACATTATCCCTTATTTCGTTCTCTTCTACCCCTGTGTGTGTGACTGGAAACCCACAGGAGGGTTACTTTATTCCTTTTGCCTAACTCGTTTAATTTTTCTAGACATTCCCAAACCATCTTGGCACTGATTTCATGTCAGCTCAGCGCCTTGATAGCTGCTTGACTAACAGACATTATGATAATCTCCTGCTTTCGGTAACTCTTGTCAATAGTGAACTGGACGCACTTTCAATAATGTGTATTAAAGATGCTATGCTATTTCCCAAGCTTTCGAAGGACTTTGGTTGTAGACCCATATATTCCTACTACAGTTCCTCTGCCGTTTTGCAGCCATCAGTGTACCATTTGATGCCGTTTCTATTCAATTTGAAGATGAAATTTGGTTCCTACTCTCTCTTGTTACTAAGCTTTTGTAGTTAATTCTTTCACCAAGTTGAATTTTTTTGACATGTCATTGAGGAAACTGAGGCCCCCACTTACTTACTAGTGTTTATAGTACACGACATCTCCATTATGTCTAGTGTATGTATTTGGTTGGTCAAAATAAATTATTTCTCATACACCATCACATAACAGTACAACGATTTTAATAGAACGATACAATATTCCACAATACTGCTCACCAACTAAACGAAATCTGAACAGTTAATTAATGAGATTTTCAGGCGTCCTTTTTGACAACGAGCTCATTCAACAGAACTTGTCGAAGGGTATGCGGGAAATCTTATGATCTATGCCCAGATCTAGACCACTGGCTCTTTCCGATAGTAACATCCTTGCTTATAAAACGAGTGCGCAACTTCAAGTAAACCATCGAACATTCAATTTTTAAATCGAACAGATCTTTAAGATAGTGAATCGTTCGTTTCAAGCTAATTAATTAAGATGTATAATGTACTACATCTACTTATCGGCTGATTTAAGCTGTAACTACAACTGGATGACGGAAAATCATCATACTCCCTAGTCTAATGAATAATAAATAAGGTAGATGGCGTCGGCATAACAGCTGCATCTCCAGATACTTACCACTCTAGGACCCTAGAGTCAACTGTGCGAACGAATCGCTGAAATTAATCTTCGACATCCAGTGTTCCTAATCGAATTCTCATGTACTAGCGCTTCAAGAGGGCGCCTTCGCAAGGAAATGACGCTCTTGGAGTGTTGCTGTTGACTAGAGAGATATCAACGGTGAAATTAGTGAAGTCCGGTATACATTAATATGTCAGTCGATTGACATATTTAGGGGTGAACGATCTGATATTGTAGAGGAAATTATATTTGCACGTGGCGTAACATTATATGTATAATATAAGATATATATGATGCTCGTTTGAATTAGGGAATGTACTGCATTAAAGCTGCGAGGGTTTGAGGATAGAATAAAGGTGTACACAAAGATTGCAAGCTTTTTATAGTAAGAAAGTCAATAATGTCATCATTACAGTTATTAGCAGAAATACATTAATTTGATAAAGGTATATTATAGTTTAGGAAAATGGAGGTTACTTTATTGTAGCAGACGTTAGAGTTACTAGCGGATCACGGTGATTTTAAATCATTTATGTAGAAGTTAGAAAGAGGGTTAATGATTCGGATTGCGAATGTAGTAGGGTATATAATACTAAATTTTGTTGTATTTAAAATAGGTATTCTCGTTTAGTACCTTTAGATGGATATGGGATTAAGATGGATTATAGATATTCAGCTTTTAATAAATAAAATGTAAAACTATACAGGAACTAACTAACTAACGTAAACTTGAACGATCAGATGCAAAGCATTATGGGTACGAGTTTGTTCCACAGAAATGGAAATTAATTTTCATAAAATTAGAAATAGATATAGCTATAGTTATCGATTGTTCCCGCGACATTACTAAATGTAGACATTTTAAAATTTTCTTTCGCGGTAGTGGAATAAAATTTATATATTCTACCAAACCCAAAGCTCTATCAACTCAGATTTGCGCCATTGCAAAGAAAGAAAACAAAACAAATGAATACCAATCACCACTACCGACGGATGCGGCGATTGATGTTTATGCTCCCTCCTACTTTCGCTACGTGGCTTAAGGATTTCGAAAGTTATTTTGCGGGCAGGGGAGCCCAACCCCGTCTACCGCGTTCTCTAGGGGATGCGTCAAGTAAATCTGCTTCCGCAGCTTATCGAGAATAAGCGCGCCGGTTTTCCCTGCGCCGTGTGGGGGGATGAAAGCATGTCAAAAATTATGTAATTTGAGGAATTTGGAGGGTCGGAAAAGCCTATTCTTTCGTGGAAAATGGCTGTGTTAAACATAGGAGTATATGTACCTAATACGTGAAAGATGATCAAAGTAAAATTGTTGGCAGTACTGGAATATTATATTATCGGTTTATTTTTTATTTCTTGGAGAGTACAGGTCCTAATGTACACGCTTGCGGTACTTAGAGCCTGTTTTTCGTGTGCCTCACAAAACTAGTAACCGTGTACACTGTAAATATAATTTTTTATTCATTTTTGGATTCTACAACCATAAATACGTCAGTCTTCATTAGCTATTCCTATAGTTAATAAAAAATTAGTTTTTGAGTTATTTAAGTTTTTCTTTTTTTTTTTTAGTAATAATCACTGTATCATTCACAAATTAAATTCTCGGTTAATACTACAAGTAGAGACTCCAGATTTGCTATGTTATGATAAAATAAACGTCCTCCGTCTACTGCCAATAAACAATAAGCTACCCTATTATAAAAATTATATCTTACGTTAGATAATACCTCAGGACTAATTGATAATAAGGTGTTCGTAATTTTTAACTTAGATGAATTACGTTTATTCATCTAAGTTATGGGCGCGTTGCTCTTCAAATCCGTATATCTGCGATTTAACATAACCCCATAAAAAAAAATCATTTGGTGCCAGATCTCCAGATCTGGCAGGCCACGGAAGTGTACCTTGCTGTGAAATAATACGGTCTCCAAAGATATTATTTAAATATTGACGCACCGTTGCGCTAGTATGGGCAGGACAACTATCTTGCTGATACCATATGAGACCCATGCAAATAGAAAGTGGATTCATCCGTGAACAGAATATTACAAGTGAGATTCTCATTTGCCGCGCACTTCTCAACTATGTTGAGGCAAAATCGTATCCGATCGTATTTATCTTGTGGAAAGATTTCATTCGTTTTTTTTTTTTTGTATGTGATAAGAGCGGTACTTGTTCTTTTTTTAAATTCTACCTGCAGTTTCTCGCGATATACCTAATTGTTCCCCTATCTGCGAAACTGATTGGGCATAGTTATTTTCGACACTAGCGCAGCATACCATTATATCACGCTCTTGGTTTGCATTGTTTGGGACTTTTTTATGCATTCCCCTATATATGCATTATCTTAGCTGGGTGTGTTATAGTGTATATATTGCTATGGTATGTTATATATTAATAATGTTTATTTAAAACAGCTTTCGCAATTCGAAATTTATACAAATTTCGCTACTACCGCGCAAAGCGCATTTTTTATTACCCTAATGAACCAGAATATATTGCATGTAGTACGGCTCAAACTTCAATTTACGCCTCTCATTAATATGTTCAACGTAATTACAGCGGGTGGAAGAGAATGGGCGATTGTGGGGTTAACAACCTAATTCATGCGGACTGTATCGTTATTCACCATACCGGCGAATATACCGCGCTTTGTGGGACCAGCGTGGAGTTACACATGTCGGATTTTCTGGATTTAACATGCATTTGTGCGATTGCTGGTTGCGTACGGGATTCTAGCGGTTATTAACGGCTTTCTCTTGTCAATTTTTTTTTATTTTAATCCTATACGAATACTGCTGATGTTCGATCCTTTCAAATGCAGGTCAAAATTAAAAAAAAAATGTGTGGAGGGTTTAGGATGTTGCCATCTAGAATCCAAAGACCCCAGTGACCAACTATATTTATTTCATATTTTATAAATATTTAAAAAATATTAAATCTTTCTTGAATATTAGTTATATTAATATTATATGCATAAAATATATTTAGAAAATATATTAGGAAAACATTAAAAAATATATGTTATGTAGCATTAATAATATTTTATTGCAAATGTTTCTCTCAATATATTTTTCATAACTCTGCAAGAATATTTTGCTTTGTATTTCTGTAAATATTTAATTCAATAAAAAAAAAGATTGATTTTTGCTTTTGTACTTTGGTGCGTAGGACGAATAATAAATGGGTAAAATATGCATACATATTAAGTAGGTATGTACCTATTTAAAATGATAGTTAAAGACTAAATTAGATAATATATATCTAATATGATTTAATTAGTATCTAAGTTGAGCGCTGTAACTTTTCTATTAATATATCTGCGTTTGTATTATATTATTTGTAATATTTGTAAGTTGCGAACGTCAACACCACACCTCTATTCATTACGGTGCCGGTGTTATATGATTTAGTATTGTTTATGCGTCTATGGATTAGGTACATAGAATGCATACGCGCACGTGCGTATCATCAACGTTTTCATTCGTTTGTCCGTT
The DNA here is from genome assembly GCA_004143645.1 of Protaetia brevitarsis. Classification (NCBI taxonomy): domain Eukaryota; kingdom Metazoa; phylum Arthropoda; class Insecta; order Coleoptera; family Scarabaeidae; genus Protaetia; species Protaetia brevitarsis. Next base: position 3,908,135 of record RXPK01000203.1, on the reverse strand, counting down.
ACATGTTATAGTTTATAATAGTATACGATTAGGGCAGATTAGGGTTAACTGTGTAATTAATTGTTGCGGGGTGTGTTTTAGTTTTTGTGGTGACTACGAGGTAAGCAAAACTTTGAACATGTCATGGCATTTATAAGATAATTGGAATGCTCAATATCTCTATGTACAGAAATCGTTTAATAATATAATTGTAGGAATTTTATGCATCATATATGTACTACATCTACCAGATAAATTGCTAGTTGATTTGCTTCATTCATCTCGGTACATAAGCGTCGTAACCTCAAATAGAGGTTAGAATACGTTGTGTTGTTTTATTGTTTGTACGTAGAATGTTTTCAAATATTATAAAATAAAGTAAAAATAAGTATCGTATGTAGCTACCACTCCAATTATTGTAAATGCTCCAAATGTATTAGTAGGTGTTCATAATGTTGTACGATGTTTTACTCATAGTATGATCTAATACAATTGGCATTGTTTTAGAGGCCACAAGGAAACGCCATGAGAGCGCCACTACCGAAGATATGAAAAAAGCCATAGGGTTGTACCTGGCACCAGCCAAGGCTAGACTTAAAAATGAGTATTTTCATTTTTATTGGCTTATTCAAATAAAATGATAATAAATACGTTTGTTTTTTTATTTAGAACACTTCAATTAAAAATAGTGATTAATTTGATAAACCTTCAGTATGCTTAAAAGATGCCAGAATTATTGATTATTAACTTGTATGGTGAGTGTGAAAAAACAAGTTCTTGCCTTTTAGACAACTCTATGTATGTTTCAGCTTTTCGTTATCGACGTTATACATTCTAAATAACCAAGAACAATTTTAGTTCATTCTGACAAATTAAATAGATTGCATAAAAAATCTCAATTTTCATATAAATAATATTTTACAAATATTTTAGAAGAAATATTGCGCTTACATTAATTTTAAAATATGGAATAAATATTTTAATCGAATATTTTATCTATATTTAGAAAAAAAATATGAAAAATATGTTCAAAAACCTCTCACGAAAAATATTTATAAAATATATTTTTAAAAATATCTATGTAATATTTCTGGCTGTTGGGGATGATCAAGGGAGTAGACAATCAGAAATCTAAATGGTAATCTTGAACAATAAGCTCTTGGTTCATTCTTACACCTTATTATTTATACAGAATGGTGCAAAAAAAAACAATCATTATTTTGCTATAGTTGGGACTATTTCTATTCTTTCTGATACCGAAATCCTTTCCAATTCAAGATCAATCAATTAACTAAGAAAGTTGTAAACCACTTATAGTTGCTTTGAAGGGAGGATGTGGGAAATGTGTCGTGTGTAGATAGAAGAAGGTAGAGGAACACGAAGAAAGCTGTACCACACAGCGTCAAGATAGGCGCTTCAGACCAACTCTATGAGACCGTTTTGCTACTACACGTCAAATCGCTGACCAATGGTTTGGAGAAGAAAATATACCTGCTATGCGTACACTATATCGCCGCATTCGAGCCTTTGGCCTGTTTTCATAATTAATGCTTCCTAGACTGCGGCCACTGTCATCAACGTTTGAACTGGTGCAGAAAACGGCAGTGTTGGGAGACAGAATGACATGAATCGTAGTTCTGTCTAGGTAAGCATGATGGCTGTAGAATGGTTAGACACCTGTGTGGAGATCGACGTGATATTGGGTTTGCTGTTGAAAGAAATGTACACAAAACTGTTGGAATAATGGTTTGGGGTCTATTGATTATGGTAGCCGATCACCAATTCTTTTTTTCGAGGCAGTATGAAAGCCATGTCATGTCACAAACCACTTTACTACGTTACCTAGATTACCATCCACACGTCCTTTTTTTAGCAAGACAACGCACGTCCCCATATTGCTCTCGTCGAACTATAGAGTTTCGCCAAGAAGTAGGCGCTAATGTTTTGCTGTGGTTACCTCGTTCCCGGATTTAAACCCCATTAAATATTTGTGGGATATCATGGGGAGAAGACTGTTCACTTGCACCATCCTCCACAGATTCTGGGACAGTTAATGCACGAAGTTGAAGTTGCTTGGAACGAGGTGCCATAAGCAGATATTGACCATCTCATTTTGTCGATACCTACACTGTAAAAAATTACAGTAATTTTGCCATGGTAAATCAGGAATATTACATGTAATAACGTTGTGAATTTACCACAATAAATTATGTAAATTTTGTTTTACATGTTTTTTTTTCTAGGATAGTTAACATGGAAAAAGAAATTTCGGTAAAATTTATAGCTTTTTCATGTAAGTTTAAGATGTAACAAAAATTCAAAAGGCAAATACAGGAAAAAACATGTACAATTTTGTATTTACTCTCAAAATTTACTTAAAAGTGTAAAACTGACATTTTTTTGGGGTATTTAGTGCACTTTAAAAGTAATTTTATTAGTGAACTATTAATTTTGCTGTAAAAATATGAGGATCTTTTATATTTATTTGTTTTTACTTGAATTTTCGGGTAAAACTATGGATATCATGGAAAATACGAAATTCATACGCCGCAATGTGATTGGTTATTGGATTATTTATCTGTGAGCGTAGGTAATTCTATTCGTTTGTCGAACTTATTATTGGACTCAATGATATCATGTACGTCACAAACAATCGTAGGTTTCGCGTAAGCGTGTTCATTCTTGATCCCTGGTTGAGCGATTCAGTATGACCTATTAGGTGCTATAAAAGAATTAGGTAAGTTGCTTGCTCTCTTTATAAAAACACATATGAAGATTACTTCAGTGTTCGGTAAATATAGAGTTCATATAAATATTACATACGAATTTTACAGTACAATCTTTGAAAAACACATCAGCATGTGAAATTTACTAGACGGTAGAAATTTTACCTTATGAAGCAAATTTACCTGTAAAATTGTAGGCAACTTTGTTACCAACGACTTACATGTAATTTTACTGCAACTTTTTTTACAGTGTAGATGTGTATAGGAGTGTACTCAGCTATGGTGTCGCCAAACACATTATTATTGCAACAACTGACTTAAGTTCACGATTGTAGCTCAAGTAATATATCTATAGCAATATGGTTACATATATTAATCTATCACTTTTTCTAGAATCTATTATTTTTTTTAAAAAAATTCTATTGCAAATAATTTCAACTCGGAATGACACTGTTTTTCAGTGACCAAAAACGTTTTCCATTCTTCACCCCAATATATTTGTAAATATTGTTCAAATTCGATGAATATGCTTATTTCTGCATTGCTGTGATAAATTTATGTTTTTTAACCTTTAATACCAGTAAAAAGCTGAGTTTCCATAAAGTAGATTTATTTTTATTTAAACATTCTTTACGTAGAGGAGATCTTTTGTAAAATTCAGCCATTGTGTCTATTCGACCTATGTTTGTCTTGATGTCGTTCTCTACAAATCCCCCAATTTAATTCAACCATTGATAGATTTTGTGATTTTGTAATGTCAAAGGTGGCTTTGAATTTATTAGTTTCCGCTGACCTATCAAACTCATTCTTATCGCTTTTTCCAATCGTAAAAAAGAAACTTACATCCGCGTGAGGTCTTCCTTCCACCCTCAAACAGAGAACCTTAAAAACCACCGACAATGATAGCTTCTCCTTTACGACTGTCAGATAAGCAACGTTATCAAAACTCCAAGCCGCAAACATCCGAATATCCGTTTTTTTTGTCCCCTCAGGATTGCTTTATGTCCTAGGAAAAAATAAGCGCCGCTGTCGTTGGCTTCAGCAATTCCGCTGACCTCCACCTAACATTACCATATCTTCTGAGCCCTGTTTTTCTCCAAGTAAAAATGTTTTGATTTCTCTCGCAATTTGCAAATAACGTAAACATCAAGACTTTACTTCTCGGAATCTGATGTTTTAAATTAATTAAATTTACGGAATTTATATGTACAATCTAACAACAACGTTTAGTGCATTTAAAAAAAAATCCAGCGACTGAGTGAAATAGGAAGGATAAAAATGTTCAGATTAAATGTCGGGATATAAAATGCCTCTTTTTTAAATTTTAATTGGATTTTTGCATGGTGGAATGTTCGTTATAGTTTTGTTACGCCAACTGAATGTATTTAATTAAATTCCAGTGCTAGATAAGCATTTAAATAAACAAAATATGCATGAAGGCTTGTAATAAATGATATATTGTCAGGTGCAGATTTTATAATTTAATTATAGAATATATTATATTGTATAATTATTATATGGGATTTTAAGCGTTAGTAAAAAGATTTTTAGAAGATGTAAGATATTGTAACGTTTCCGCAGTTCATATAATACAGAGGATATACTAAATCAAAATTATTTATTTCTACACTTAAGTCGTTTAATTATTAACACGATTATTACTGTCGCATGGAATTTTATGAATTAATGATTAATAAATATCCCTAACATAAATATTTTTTCAATAAATCACTATTTACCGATAAATAGGTAATTATTTATTCTTGTTAGGTTTTTTAGAATCTATGTTTGTCATTTTATTGGATTATTGACTTTTAAAACTACAACCGTACCGTTCACCTAGTATATTAACCTAATTTCTTATCCAGAGAGCTGTCCCATGTTAAAAAAAGAATAAAGTAACCCTCCTGTGGGTTCCGGGTCACACAGGAGTGGAAGGAAACGAAATAACGGATAACCTCGCAAAAAAAGGGGCTGGAATGCCTTTTGTAGGGCCTGAACCTTTTTGCTGATTAAGTAGCAGTACAATACTGAAGAAACTAAAAATAGAAATGGAGCAGAGAAAATCCAGTTACTGGGAAAATCTCCAGGGAATGAGGCAAAGTAAAATTCTTCTGGGAACTTATAACCAGAAGAGATTTACAGAATGTATCAACCTGAGTAAGGACAACGTTCGCATATTAACAGGAATACTTTCAGGCCATTGTAGACTGAAAGGACACCTGAGTAAGCTTGGACTGGAAAAGGAATCTGAATGTAACTATAACTAACAGCTTCTTGCGGGTTTCGTCGTGTGTCAAAACTTTCGCTCGACGTTTCGCTGTTCATACTGACAGCTTCTTCAGGATAACTGAACTGAACTGTTATCGTTATCCTGATGGAGCTGTCAGTATGAACAGCGAAACGTCGGGCGAAAGTTTTGACACACGGCGAAACCCGCAAGAAGCTGTTAGTTATAGTTACACCGGCCGTGAAAGCCTACGCAGTGTGAATCTGAATGTAGATTTTGTGGGGAACAGGATGAAACACCCATCCACCTCCTCTCAAACTGCGTAGCCCTGTGCAACTCGAGGGCGGTACAAGCCTTGGGAGCATGTGAAATCGAAGAGGGAGACTTACCTAGACTGGGGCCCTCTGACATCCTACACTTTCTGAAAGGAATAGGATTGGAAGGCCAGCTGTAAAGCAGCAAGAATAGGGTACACAACAGATCTTTTAGGTCGCAGTGTAACATCATCCTTCTATCTACGTACATACATACTGATCTAAGACCACTAAATTGATACCTATATCTTAGCTCTAACATATCTGAACCACAACCTACTCCACATCAATCCACTGTTTATCTTCCCTACACCCAAGATGCTATCAACCATACAGGAAAAATCCTGTCCAATCTAATTCCAAACTTTCAAACTCTTTTCCCGACAAAGATCGTAGTCCTTTCGAGATTCCTGGTGTCTACCGTACTCCATCCTTGTACAACAGTGTTTACATTAGTGAAACAAAGCATTCGGTGGGCACGCGTGTTGCAAAATACGAGCGCTGTGCTAGGCTAGGGTACTGCGCGTAGCTGGGTCTGCACTTGCTGAGCATAGGCTGTAGATCGTACACTAAATCCAGTTCAACTCTATCCCGTAGTGCTTATTACTACAACCCTAATGTTAGAAAGCCCACCGAAGTCCATAAACATCTCAATTACCTGAATCGTGAAGACGGTTATCTCTTACAGTCCTACATAACATAAATGATTTCCCAAACAACTCAATCACTACATAAACCCATCCCTGTGTGTTATTCTTCCAGTTTCAGGTCAACAGTAGTAGTCACAGCCCTGAAAATATCTCTTGCGCGTGTGGACGAAACGTCGGCCAGAAAAAGATTCAGGACGCAGTTTCGTTCTGGAAGCCCAGCAGAGTTTACACCAAAATTCTTATACGATGTATGGAATTTTCGGAAAAAAATTTCGTTCAAAATAATATAGAAAAAATTAAAACCATGCTACAAAACAATGATTACTCACTAAATTTTATTAACAAATATATTATAAAAAAGGATTATCCAGTTAGAAAAAAAAAGAAATAGAGAAAAAGGAAAATAATGAAAAAAAACAAATACATAGCTTCACCTTATGTCTCAAATTTATCTTAGAATATACAAAAGCTACTTCAAAAATATAATATGAAAGTAGCACACAAACCTAATAACTCTAATATGAATTTTTTCACCAAAACAAAAGATCCTATTAATGAAAATAAGCAAACAAATACAATATACAAAATAGAATGCAAAGAATGTGAGGGAGTATACGTAGGGCAGTCTAAACAATACATAGATAAAAGAATATATGCACACAAATATAGCATAGTAACAAACAATAATGCCACAGCCCTAACCAAGCACGCTTTGGAAAAAAAAAACATAGTTTTGACTTTGAAAGAGTAAAAATATTAAATAAAGAGAATAATTATAATAAACGGTTATTTAAAGAAATGTGGCAAATAAAAAAACATAAAACTGCAATAAACGATAAAAGCGATATAAACAATTTAAGTAAAATTTAGAGTTGCTTAATAAATTCTTAAAAAAAAAAATAAGATGTAAATTATTCCACAGATTAGTTATCAAATTTGAAAAACAAAAATAATAACCATATATTAAAATTTTTAAAGTATTTTTATGTAAAATATTTTTCTGTCATATATGTATTTACAAATAAGTACACATAGTCCTGCGTATTTGGATGAATAACATGTAAATAAAACAAAAAGCAATAAGTAAAAGAAACAAGGTCAGGAAAATATACGCACTGATATATATTTTATGTGTGTGGTTGTCCAAGTTAATATGTTTGATGTCGACGCGAGTTTTAAATTGTTATTGAAATAAAAAGTTTTAAAAAAAATGTTCCCAAATGGCACACTAGTTTTTCACTAGTTTAAATAATTTATATGTTTTGATTGGAATTACCCAGGATTATGAGGTATGTGCTACTAATTATAGTTTTGGTTTTAAGTAAAATTACAAGTGATTTTTGTTAATTTATATAGATATGTAATTGGCCAAGAGGGAGGAATTTATACCAGAATTCTTTAGATTTAAAAACTTCCTCTAAGTAAAAACTGCTTGTCATTTTCTTCATGCTTTACAGAATTTCAACCATTACCAAGCGACATTTAAATCCCAAAAAAAAAACGATAAAATTTCAATTAACTATTCACCGCGACTCTATCCATCGGAACGAAAACCTCTACTACCAACCAAGCCAATGATTAAATCCCCGTTCTTCCCCCAACCTTTTCCGCTTCACCCCTCACCCCGCCATAGCCACCTTTGCGGTAGCTCGACCGGTCTGCAGTCGCAACGCTACTATCGCCACAAATTAATTTAATTCGCAGAGTAAACAATAGCGAATTAATTTCTGTACGTTTGCGAAAGGATAAACGAGTAAGGGAGTTGCGTTCAGGTTACTGGTGGTGGAAAAGGAATGGGGCATGGATGGAAACGGCTTCTAGAAAAGAACCCCAATTTAAGGTGGCTAGGTGTAGGCTTACGTCTGTCCTTTGTGAGGGTGAAAGGCGAGATTATAGTGGAAAGAAACGAAGTCGTCGAAGAATCGTCCCAATCGAGGAATGGGGATTAAAGTTGGGGTGGTTCAGAAGATGCGGGTCAGCTAACTCGGGGACGTAACTGCTTACTTTACGACACTCTTGTGTCCATTTCATATTTGTTCCTCGCGAGACTTCGTTTATTTCCTTCTTCACAGAGGCCTCTGGTATTGTTAAGATTTATTTCATTCTTTACTCAAGGTACAGTATATTACAGTAACGACATGTTCGCAAAAATCCATTGTGCTTGAGTGGTCCGTTTTGAATGACCTTCAAGCCCAGCTGCCATTTTGTAAAGCTGTTGCCGGGAATTTTCAAACGTGTAGAATAATTTATATTTTAAAGGAAGTAGAAAAATGGATTAAAAAAATACACAAATTTATGCGTTTTTTATTCTGATTTTGTTGCAAATATTTATGAACAGTTTACAGTAATAAAAAATACGATTCCAGTAAAATAATGTTTGGTTAAGTGATACATATACTTGCAAGTGTTTTACGATAATTATATTCATATTCTTTCCCTTTTGTGAAATAAATCTTTGTTTATATTTTTATAGTGTAACAGATTCTTCCAAGAATAAATATGTCGTGGTTCTTTCTCAAACAAATTGATAAAAATGCAACAGCATCGATGGAAGGGACTTTCAAATTTCTGACACGAATACACAATAACTTTTAATTAGGGTTCAAGAGTTATGACTATATCGTTCTGTGCGATACTAAGATTGTTCCTTTCTATTCGACTACTTCATTTCTAACATCCAACCCTGCACTGGTTTGTCAACAATAATGTCCGGGGATGCACAAGTAGATAGACGTACTACAACTATATAATATCGAATTGTCTATAATATGAATAAATGCGATTAAAATTTATACCAGCATAATGCAGTTCAAACCAAAATCACATTATTTTAAAAAATGAACATAAAATGAATTAGGTTAGTTACTGCGATAAATAGCAATCTAGCTTAAAATGTGTATCTAACAAATAAATTGATTTAATGTGACCTAGGAATCTCTGCACAACGATAATAGTTCTTCTTATTTAGGTACTTTCTTAATTCTTGTCGTGTCATATATATTATTAGATTCATTCGGAAATCCCAAGAAACTGGAACCATCGTTAGCATCAAAATTTATCTTGCGAGAGTGACTGGCACTACAACATGATACCCATTGGTGTCTTCTTTCACGATTATTTGAGTTATTTCACTTAAACCTAACAATATAATATATAAGAAAGTATACCGATCTTACCTTTTACACAAGAATATCATAGTTCATTAAATGTTTTTAAAACTGCAGGGGTAATTCAAAACTAATAAAATACGTAAAAGAAATAAATAAAACAAGTAAATCATATAGATTAAACGGAGGAGTAAACTAATTTGTGTAGATACGAACGTAAACAATAACAAACTGCCATTTTGGGAAGCTGTTGTTTGTGTGATGTTAGGTTTAGAAATCTGGACCGCTATAACTCCTCTCTTGTCCTTACTCGATGTACTCTGCTCAAGGTAACAATTATTTCTCCTCTTCAAGATGGGGTAGCTATTAGAACTCTACGAGAAACAAAGTTAATTTCACTGCCATCTTGCGGTATTTATACGAATTCATCTGACATATGGCAGATTGGAATTAAACTGAAACATCTCTAACGAAGAATTAGACCAATTCAAGTTTCTGGTCAGTTGCAGATTCGCAAAACGGGAATTATATTGAGGAAACGCTAGATTTGTTCCGCAAGATGAGGGTGTAGTGCTTGTGGATCGATAGTAGGTAATTTATTGCTTCTACAGTCCCGCGTTATGTACGGCAGTTTGTTCTGCGCCATATATTGACGGGTCAAGACCTGTTTGTTCAGCAGCGCACTGCCAACGGACGACCAACCGACTTGGTCACACAATAAAACTACTATAAGCTGAAACTCCGTCGAAGTATAAGGGGTTATGTCGTAGATAATCCAAGATGGCTGTTGATGGATTAAACTGTCAATAATTTTGAGTTTAAAGCGATTGAATAATCTTATAAACTACAAGACCACAAGTAATTAATGTTACTTTGTCATTAAGAAAGTATAAAATAAAATTCTTTGTAGAGGTTCCATCTGTTAGGCACAAGAGTAGGCGACTCTGCGTATAATTTATTGCAGAAATTAAATACATGCAGTAAAGTCGAACCTCAGCAATAGGAAGTTGGGTTTGAGAACGTATGGGGACGTATAGTAATAATTTACTGAGACGTAAAAGATCTATTGTGCCCCTATCCTTGCTCTAACCTGCGCTTTCAGTCCTAATCATTTTAGAAAGTGCAGATTATGAAAAGAAGGTAAATCTCCCTCTTCGATTTCGTATGCTCCCAAGTTAAATGCCCAGAAGTTGCACAATGTTACGTAATTTGAGAGGAGATAGATGGCTGTTTCATCCTGTTCCTCACAAAATCTACGTTCAAATTCTTTTGCGAATCCAAGGTTCTTCAAGGCCTTCCAATCCTATTCCTTTCAGAAAGTGTAGGATGTCAGAGGGCCCCAGTCTAGGTAAGTCTCCTTCTTCGATTTCACATGCTCCCAGGTGCAACGCCCTCGAGTTGCACAGTGCTACGCAGTTTGAGAGGAGGTGGATGGGTGTTTCATCCTGTTCCCCACAAAATCTACATTCAGATTCCTTTTCCAGTCCAAGCTTACTCAGGTGTCCTTTCAGTTTACAATGGCCTCAAAGTATTCCTGTTAATATGCGAACATTGTTCTTACTCAGATGCATTCTGTAAACCACTTCTGGGTATAGGTTTCCAGAAGAATTAATACTTTGCTTCGTGCCCAATCATTAGATTTTCTCTGCTCTACATCTCTTTTCAGTTTCTTCAGTATTGTACTGCTACGTATCCCGCAAAAGGGTTCAGGCTCTACAAAAGGTATTCCAGCCCCTTTTTTGCAGATTATCCGTTATCTCGTTTCCTTCCACTCTTGTGTGACCCGAGACCCCACAGCAGGGTTACTTTATTCCTTTTGCCTAGTTCGTTGAATTTCCCTAGGCATTCCCAGACCATCTTGGAACTGATATCATGTAAGCTCAGCGCCTTGATGGCTGCTTGACTATCAGACATAATGATAATCTCCTGCTTTTCCTAATTCCTGTCAATATTAAACTGGACGCATCTTTCAATAGAAGACACTCAAGTATTTCCCCAAGCTTTGGTTCTAGGCACATATAATTCTATTCCAGTTCCCTTTGCTGTTTTGGAGTCATCTGCGTACCATTTGATGGCATTTCTTTTCAATTTAAAGATGGTGTTTTGATCCCATTCGTTCTTGTTGCTAAGCTTCGTGGTAAATTCTTTCAAAAAGCTGAATTTTTTTGACATGTTATCCCGAGACATAACACACGTTTTTATCGCCAAAATAATTTGAAATTTTTGTTTTCACTGTAAAGCTAGATTTCCCATAATTTACACACAAGACTTTCTGTACCCATCTACTCCCTCTGCATATAATTTGCCGAAAACGCTTGTATTTGCTGACGTAATTGCATGCATCCAAAGTTCTGTGTTAGTATGGAATACATGCAAGGAAAACAAAGGGTTTCCCATGTGGATGATGACGTTAAGGTAGAACAGTCAAAGTTGTAAGTTGAGTTATTACTGGATTTGTAAGAGACCTAATTGTTCCATAAAATAAATATCTCTGTTTCTAGCGTATGTAAAAGAAGTAGAGTGTCAAAGTTTAGATATTTCATCATTTGCACCCCTGCTTATTCATATCTGTAGTATACACGGCTGTGTCCCATTACCCCGAATTGCTGTAGTGAATCCGAACAGATGTTCCCGTACCAGTTTTAATTAGAAATACGGCTGGGACAGTCAAATTACATTGACGAGTGGCACCCTCTAATAAAGCACGGGGCAGATGTTGGTAATAGCCCTTTCCTTCGCTTCATTCTCTGCCCTCTCCCCACCCAAAATCGCGAGATGAGCCATCCCTATGCTTCTCTGAAACTGTCGTACCAGTAGGTCATTTAACAAATACTTTGACAGGAAATATTGATTTAAATTGAAATGGATTTATCAACATTTGACAGTGGATTAAAAAAACCCCATACTGTTTGAGGAATTAAACTTTTATTTGTGCCCACTTAACAACTGCCTTCGCCAATTTTTATTACTCAATCTTATTTCCTCATGAGCTGGCACGGTACAGATGTAATTAAATATTGACCCGTTTAATTTGCGGTTGTAGGTACTCACCTTGGAAACGGCTGCAGGCGATTCAAATTGCGAGCTATGCAAAGTGGATGTTACAGCCACCTGAGTCACCTGCTAGATATAACTGCAAGCTGCAATTATTCCAGTTTAAATTGTTGATTTTAAACCGACCTCGAGTGAATGTTTATTCAGTAGCTTATGCAATAAAAGTAAAAAATAATAAATGCAGGAAAATGCATTTTCGTATCAAGATCGCTTTCTCATTTCAATTATGGTTATTTTACTCAAGAAAATACGATAGTTTCTGATGCTAATTATATTATTTTCTTAGTAAAACAATAAAAAAATCATTAGTTGAATGAAGTGATAATTATCCATTAGGGATAACCCCAATTTTGAGTAGAAACCTATTTGGGGTGGGTTGGATTATATTGGAGTATATATCTATTGGGGATGATCCCAATTTTTGGTATAAACCCTGCTGGGGTGGGTAGAGTTTTTTGTATATACCCATGGGTGAAGCCCAATTTTAGGTATAAACCCCTTGGGGTGGGTCGAATTTTGAGTATATGTCCGTTGGGGTAGCCCAATTTTTGGTATAAACCCGTTGGAGCTGGTCGATTTTTTGAGTATATATCCATTGAGACCAGCCCAATTCTGGGTATAAACCCATTTAAGCGGGTCGAATTTAAGGTATATACTCGTTGGGGTGAGCCCAATTTTTGGTATAAACCCGCTGGGGTGGGTCGAGTTTTTTGTATATACCCGTGGGTGAAGCCCAATTTTGGACATAAACCCGTTGGGGTGAGCCAGATTTTTTGTGTATACCCGTTGGAGAAAGCCCAATTTTGGGTATAAACCCGTTGGGGTGGGTCGAATTTTGAGCATATGTCCGTTGGAGTAGTCCAATTTTGGGTATGAATCCGTAGGCGCGGGTCGATTTTTTGAGTATATATCCATTGGGGCCAGCCCAATTTAGGGTATAAACCGGTTGGAACGGGTCGAATTTAGGGTATATACTCGTTGGGGTGAGCCCAATTTTTAGTATAAATCCGCTGGGGAGGGTCGAATTTTTTGTATATACCCGTGGATGAAGCCTAATTTTGGGCATAAACCCGTTGGGGTGGACCAGATTTTTTTGTTTATACTCGTTGGAGAAAGCCCAATTTTGGGTATAAACCCCTTGGGGTGGGTCGAATTTTGAGTATATGACCATTGGAGTAGCCCATTTTTGGGTATGAACTCGTAGGAGCGGGTCGATTTTTTTTTTGTATATATCCATTGGGACCAGCCCAATATTGGGTATACGCCCATTGAAGCGGGTCGAATTTAGGGTATATACTCGTTGGGGTGAGCCAAATTTTAGGTACAAACCTGTTGGGCTGGATTGAATTTTTACTACACACCCATTGGGGATGAACGCAATTTTGGGTATAAACCCGTTGGGATGGGTCGGATTTTGTGTATATATATATATATGGCTGTTTCTCAGAACAAATGCCCGAAATTTAATTTTTTTAATTTCTCACTTCAGTAAAATACGATATTCTAAGTATTTTCACGTATAATTCAATTTAATGTTTTAAATTTTAATTAACTTCATAATTACTTACTACTGTATATATTTTTTTTTCCTTTTTTTTTAATAAAAGTAAATATGATAATTTAAGTGTTTTAATTCACCTAGCGACCTCTCTGATATAGTGAGCGAATATTGTGATCAGCAACCTTTTACCTGCTAGGTGGCACGTGACACTTGTGGAACCATCAAATTAGCTGTCAAATCAGCTTTTCAGCCGCTCGCTAACGAATAAGTAGTTCAAATAGGATACCGTTATTTATCCTAGATGTAGGGAAATACACCAATTGTTACCGAATATAAATACATGTTCCGAAGAATGATAAATCTCCCAGAGCAAAATATAATAAAATAGAAAAAAAATTCCAGGTAAGCTTGAATTAAGAAATAAAATACAGTTCACATTATATATAAGATTATATAGGTCCCTTAGAGTGAGGTTTTCGTGGTTTCCCTTACTCCTTGGCAAATGCTGAGAGACGAACATCTTAAGTCGTTCCACGAGCGCAGGCATAATAATAGCTGTTGGGGGAAGCTAAGGCATGAATTATTATTATTATTATAATTAGCACTCCGAGCTAATATGATCTATTTTAATTAATAGAAATTTTTAACACATTAAAAATTTACCTGTAGAGTAGGCAACTGAATATGCATGTTAATTTAAAATGATTCCTTTATTAGGCTTTAAAACCTGTTTTAAATGACTCTAAATTGGTATAAATACACCTATTTCCATAGCAATATATGCGCAGCAAAAAGTGTCCATACTTTATTTTTACTTTGCAGTGATATATAAACCATTATAAAATTATGAATATCGAACCCGCTTCAAAAAAAATGGCAGAACACGTAGAACGTCAGAAAAATATTGTTTCCCTGTGTTTATTCCCACATCAATGTCAACATTATCGTTTATCATATATGTATAAATTTGATCGATACGTATATTTGGAATGTCAAAGCTACATATTTTTAATACTTAAAGATATTGTTTTTAACCAACGAAGTGTCATTTACCGACCAATATTATTAAATATTTTAAAAACATCCTGCAAACATAAACAACTGAAGCCCTCTATCATGAAACAGATCATTTAATGTAACGTTAATTTAACAATCTTGATAGTGGCCATATCCTTTGTCTATTTAATCGTAGTTTGCGGAAAATTTATTTATGGACGGCGAATAATAAATTCAAGGCCATTCTAGACGAACGATCACTTCACATATTTACTTCAATACCTCTACGGTTATTAACACTACGTTAGACTGCCTATTTTTCCCGTCCGCCAATAACTCCGGACTTCCTCTTGACAATATAAAGGTCAGCGAGCATTCTAACCCACCCCCAAACGCTTTGCCCGAGGCTGGGTTGACTCGCCTTTAATAAAAACCAAAACACACAAGCCGAAGCTTAAAATACTCCCCAACTCTAAACCGCATCTTAGGAGGGAACGAGTGAGGGATCCAGATTTTCCCAGAACAAATCATCCTTTTTGCCTTGCCGCGTGTGCGAATTACATTTAAGGAACTCAGATATCCTTGACGCCCTAGGGGTGGCTACCCCACCCCACTCCACGGACGACGCGCTGCGGTTAGCGTAATACCCCCTGGTGGCGGAGACCGCGCCATTGTTAAGCTTTTTATTGTTGTCTCGTCGCTTGAATACTAATTAACTGCGTTTCCGGTTTTTTAGTTTGCCCTCAAATTCCATTCTGAGCGGCTCCCAGAGGGCTGACTGGGATAGCTGGGACGAACTTGTGGTGGGCGGGGGGGCTTGTATTCTACTCCTTTATAATCTTTCCGAGGAAATGATGTTGAGCAATTATTTGTACGAAAGTAAATTCGTTTATGATGGGCGTTTGAACTCAGTTAATGATCGGCTGGGCTGCGCTCGAATGGTAAAGAATGCTAATAATATGCTAGTTCTGAGATTTTTTTTGCTTTGTGCGAGTGATCTGACTTGAAGTCTCCACAAACATTGCAGCTTCTTGGCTTTTTGCATTTAATCTCCCAATTCATTCTTTGCTAAAATTTATGAATCCACCATGAATCAAAAATTGATCAAATATATGCTATTATTCAACTACATTTCATCCAATCAACATGGTTTTTGCCCAAATAAATCCACAAATACGGCTCTTTTCAGTTTCTTTAAAGATATCTATAGAAGTTTGGACAATACCGAATATTGCTTAGGTATGTTTATTGACCTATCCAAGGCGTTTGATTTAGTAAACCATAATATTCTCCTTCACAAGCTTGAAAGATATGGAGTGAAGGGAATTGCTCTAAAATGGTTTCAGTCTTATCTTACCGGTAGAATTAGCATGTGTATGCATAACGGGGGCTATGAGAAGCTGCCCAACAGCAGCTATTGAAGTAGTATTGGATCTTGCCCCCCTCCACATTGTAGTAGAGGGTGTGGCGAAAAGAACCGCACTAAGAATGGTCAAGGAAGGAATGATTAGGCATAGGCCTCAATCTCCTGACGATGACCAAACCTGGGATATGCCCCGGGATGACATGTTAAAAAAATTTAGCTTTGTGAAAGAATTCACCATAAAGCTAAGTAACAGGAGCGAGTGGGATCATAACATCATCTTGAACTTGAATAGAAATGCCGTCAAATGGTACACTGATGGCTCCAAAACGGCAGAAGGAACTGGAATAGGAATATATGGGCCTAGAACTACATATTTCGAAAGCTTGGGAAAATACCCAAGTATATTTCATACGGAAATACACGCTATTGGAAGATGTGTTCAGTTCATTATGGATAGGAACTATCGGAAGCAGGAGATTATCATCGTGTCTGATAGTCAAGCAGCCATCAAGGCGCTGAACTCATATGAAATCAGCTCCAAGATGGTCTGGGAATGCCTAGGGAAACTAAATGAGCTAGGCAAAAGAAATAAAGTAACCCTCCTGTGGGTTCCGGGTCAAACGAAGATACGGCCAATGATTAATTCAAGCAATCTTCCAATAAAATCCACAGATGTGTGAAAATATCCAAAATTTCCAAAGATAGGAAGATGTACTCGTAAGAACGCGGTACCCTTGGCTCTCTTCGAGGTCTGCACTGGTGTTATAGAGTCCTACCGAGATCTTTTCTTGTTTTTATCCTCAGTGGTCTCACTTGCGCCTCCCACCTTGGGTTTTTGCTTTGTTTCCTTAGCGGTCTGATTTGCACCTTCCGCTTTGGATCTTTTAAAGTCACGGCAACGTGGTCTCTGCTCGGTTCACATACTCTTCCTTTGCCTTCTTAGTTTCCTGATCCGAGCACCAGATAGTGTTTTTCTGTTGCTGCAATCCGAGCTGTTGTACTCTTGCAAAAATTTTTCGACAGTGTCACTCTTGTCTGGTACTTACCTTCAAGATAGTGTCATCGGTTTCCGGAGTCTCCGCTAGAAGAGGTTTCGGATGCACTGTCCTGATCCCTCCGTTCTGGTTTTAAAAATTAATTACTCTGATCCATACAGTTCCCACGTGTAGGAGAGGAAGCTTGTCCACGCCTACGATGCCCTCCGCACAAGTGAAACACTGGTTACTGGTGTGAAAGGTCGCCCAGTTTCCCAAAGGCTCCATTTGTGTTGCTATCCACCCTTCGACACGGATTGCATAACACCATTGTATTGGAAGAGCTTGGACTAGTGGAGATTGGTCTTCTATCCAGCCACGCATCCCATTGGTCTAATCCATCATCTTAGAATTTAGGTTTTGCTGAGGTTGTCTTCTCTTGATCTGTTCTGTTAAACTCAGATCATTAGCTACGACATGACAGCTTTTCCATTTTCGAAGACGTAAGAAGAGTATGTCTTCGAAAATGGAAAAGGTTTTAAAAAAAAAAGTAACAGCTTTCTGAGAAAGAATTAATAATACACATCAAGAATAAAAAAAATACAGCCCACAATATACGAAATACATAAAATTCAAGTTAACTAAAAAAAAGAAGCATAAAGAATTATCTAAACTCCCCAATTCAAATTCACAAATCCTTAAATCAAAAATCACAGATCCTTAACTACATTAGTTCAAACAGAATCGCACAAATTTCCCGCTCCAAATCGTAACACAAATTTCCCCAAGCCGATCTACACGCTCATTCAATTACTCGGATAAAGATCCCAGATCCCCAATAATGACGTCACTTCCCTACCACCCCGCGAAAAAGAATACGTTTCCGGCCCCGGTTTAGGCCGATAGATAAGATGATTGAGTCGCTTTTCACAGAGCCAGCTATCTCTTTGGGATAGCTGGCTCGGAGGTGGCTTTGAGAACAAGTGGAGCAGAGCAAACTAGATCCGATGGAAAGATATCTTACGGAACGTCATCAATACTTTTGGGGGCGTTTGTTTAGTATACTGAGGAGAACAGATTCCCTTCAATCTGGATTTTCATATTTTTCCGAGTGTGTTATTGCTGCACGGATGAGGTGGAGCCGAAAGGAGACGTTTCCTAGGTTTAAACGGGTTGAAGAGATTGTGGATTTGGATGTTGATAAATGAAGTTGCTAATAATGTGTGTTATAGTGATAAATGAACTAGCCGGGATGAGTATAAGTTCTGATGCATGGACTAATGTGGCTTTATTTTATCCACAAAGCAATGTTGCTGCAAAAATAACTCAAGAAAACGCTGCTCTAGACTATCAAAGTTACTAAGTTGTCAATTATATAAACGAATTTAACAAAAATTTAGTAACATTTTATTTTTATGTGGAAGATTAATTGAATGAGAATTTAAGATGGAAATCTCATTATTATCGTGAAGATATTTGTTAAATTGTCGATCTGAAACTACAATATTTATCTATAAAGCTACTGCAGAACAAATAGCACTCGTGGGGGTTCTTTAATCATGACAAAAATAGGAGAGAGAGTTGTTGAGAGAAAAGACATAATTTCATTATCAGTCGAAAAAGAAATTGAAATATCCTCAATTGAACTGACTAACACCATCATAGTGTCAATATATAGGCCTCCTTCTGGCAATTTAGAGGTATTTTTAGATAAACTTACTGAATTATATTTATATTGGGAACAGAAAGAATACATAAAAGCATATTTATATGTGGAGATTTTAATGTAAACTTTATGTTGGTCACAAAAACATCAGAAAAAATAATGGACATATTAAATGAACATAACCTAAAGCAAGTGTTTACCGAATTCTCTAGAATAACAGAAAGTAGCAAAACATTAATTGATAATATCTTTACGAATACAGAACTTTCTGGCTTAGAACGTTATACCGTTAATATCCATTTGTCTGATCACATGGCTCAGATTTTGGGGTACCTCTTGCCAGAAAAATCGACGAAACCTGTAAAAACAAAATTATTAAGAAAAATAAACATGACAGGCATAACAAACTTCAAAGAACAAATACCTACAGAACTTAACTTACCGTTTGATATTACAGAAGCAGACCAGTTCTTCACCTGCTTTCACCATTCTTTTATGGCGATATTTATTAACTGCTTTCCTGAAACAGAAGTACGTATAAAAGACAAAATAGGAAACAGTGATATTATAAATGAGGATATCAGTAAAATAAGAAACGCTTTAGATGCATGGGCAACTATTGCCAAAGCGACAAAAAACCCAAAATATTATGAAGCGTATCGCAGCCTCAAGAAAGAATACTTACAAATGGTAACCCAGTTCAAGCAGCATTGCAATTCAACAAGAATTATCAACTCCAGCAACAGGATGAAAGCCACTTGGAATGTCATAAATGATGAATTGAAGGCCGCAAATGTTTGCATTCAGGATGACAGTACACCTACGTCAGATGAACTTAACGACTACTTCTGTACAGTGGATACTTGGCACATGAGCAGCACGGGTACAGAAGAGGACGCTCCACAGTTAGTGGAATAATGGAAATTGTAAATACCATTTACAAAGCTTTCGACGATGGTATGTGTGCCGAACTTACCTAACAAGGTAACCTACCGTACCTGACGAAAGCATTCGATTCCGTGGCCCACGACATTCTGCTAACTAAACTGGAGTACTATGGCGTCAGAGGACTTCCCCTGAATTTAATAAAATCATATCTGTCCCATAGACAACAACTTACGGAATGGAAGAACTCAAGGTCTCAGTTGGGGGAAGTAGGCTTTTTTTAATTTACATTAATGACCTCCCTTACAATATCAATGATGTTACGATGTGCCTTTACGCTGACGACACATCTTTAGTTATACAGGCACCCGATGGAGAATCTGTAGAAGAACAATCAAAAACAGCGATGAAGGAGGTTGTGAACTGGTTTGCTGCCAACAAACTTAAAGTTAACGTCGCAAAGACCCAAAACCTTCTACTATCTACCAAAGGCTCAGGTCAGTCGTCAGCAGTGAAACTTTTGGGCGTCACTATGGATTCTTCGTTAAGATGGCACCAACATATCGATGTATTGGCGAATAAGCTCTCCACTGCACTGTTCGTCATCAGAAGAATTATACATGTCGCAAACCACCAAGCAGCGAAAGCAGCGTACTTTGCACACTTTCACTCACTGCTGTGCTATGGGATCCTCTTCTGGGGGGTGTTGACCGAGGCGCATAGAATCTGCGTTCTACAAAAAAGAGCAATACGGTATTTATGCAACCTTGAATATAGATCAAGCTGTAGAACGTATTTTAAAAAAGAAAATATACTTACCGTTCCATCCGTATTTATTCTATCCTGCGTCTCGTATGTGCATCAGCATGCGGAGGAATTTACCTTAAATGGGGACACGCACCTATATAACACCAGAACGCGTGGGCATGTGCGAGTACCATATCACAGACTGACTTGTTCCCAAAAAGCAATTAACCACTGGGGTGCGAAATTATACAACCACCTTCCCGAAAATTTCAAGAAATTGCCTTTGGTTGTTTTCAAGAAAAAAGTGAAGCAAATGCTCATAGAGAAGGAATACTACGAAATTAATGACTTCTTATGTACCTTATAATAATTTTGTTTTTAATATGTTTATATTGTTTTGTTTGTCATATTACTGTCGTTTGTTCTTTTACTTTTCATTAACCTTTTATGTATATATAATCTATGTTTTTTTTTTACTTATGATACTTATGATTTTTATCTTTACAAATATTTATTATACTTTTGACAATTGTAACATATCTACATACATAACAGCATTGACTTTTTCTGTAATGGTTTTATTGCAAATATATATTATTATTATTATTATTATTATTATTATTATTACAATTAAAATGTGAGTAACGGTCGATATTAGCATACATATTGTGATATAATTTTAAAAAAATCATATAAACATTTCAATTCAAAGCATCAAGTTGTTTCACAATTGTTGATAATTTACATTTCAGAAAAAAATCGTCTTTAAAAAAGAATAAACATGCAATAAATAAGCAAAAATATAAATCATTTAATTTATTAAAACAGTTACTTTCATTGTAAAATGTATTTATGTAATTCCGATATCAAATTATTCAAAATTTTGAATAAATAAAATTTCATTTAATAAAAATTACACCTGTCAAAGTATTGACCTCTATCGGCAAAAACAGAAAACTTAAACTCTTCAAAAGAAATCTGTAATCAGTTTGACGATCCAAAAATGCCGTAATATTCGCGTAATACGGAAGATTTTGAAAGCCATGATCTGAAAAAAAAGAGGTTTATTTTAGAAAAAGAATTGAAAGAGAGGCGCGTGGGTAAGAAAAGAAAAAGGGCGTATGTTTGAAATTAGTCCCAGAAAAAATAAATTTGCACGCGAAATAAAAATATTTCACACAAAAAGTGACCAAAAATTAAAAAAAAAAGAGAAAGTACTGTTTAACAATTTAAGTGAACATTTAAAGACTAGAATATAACTTACCGTGCATATTGAGGCGAAAATCTAAGTTCAAAGCATTCTAGAAGAAAGAGAATCATCCAGCCGGACATTTTTCAAGTCCTGGAAAGCGTAGAGAGAGGCTAGGAGGCATCACCACCATTTAAAAATAAACAGACGACAGGATATTCTAAAGTTTAACCGTTAACAAGGAGGCAAACCACGGAATAAACAAGCCTGTGTCCTTCATTTTATGACACACGTATTCAAAAGAGCTCGAAATTCATACCTGAAACGATATAAAATAGTTAAAGAACAATATAATAATCAGATTCACTTTAATCTACATAGAAAACATCAAATTGATCTATATTACTTAATTCAGTTATCCGTTAATGCATTTAGAAATCCGTATTTATCATTAATCTTAAAGAGAAACGATTGTAACATGAACAATTTCAAAATCTGAAACATAATGTGTATTTTTGTTAAGAGTTCAGAATCTAATCACATTTTAAACAGTTAGAACTGAGTTTAAAGATTACGTTGTAATGTCCAGTTTCCATTTCAAACTTGTATTTGATAATCCACATTTATTTAATTTACAATATACGAAAATTTACCTAAGAAACTGTGCTTTCCTTTATAATCAACTATTTCTTTACATCACACTTTATCTTAACCACCATTTGATTTTGCGGCAAATACTTACTTCGTCCAAGCAGATAAACAGGAATTTTTACAGTTCACGCAGTGGTCACACTGTCTAAAAGTCACAATTTGGAAGGCGCCATATAAGTTACAGTTTGGATACAGTCAAGGTAAATGATTCTATTCAGATATCGTTACTTAGAATCCTTTAACGACCCTGAGATTAACAAAAATTATTGGCAATTTATTTATATTTATTTTATTACTACAATATATTTCATCTCACCAAGGATCATCAGTGCTATTAGTAGATAATTATAAAATAATATATAGCAGAATAATTGAAGGAGAGATTAAGATGGACACCTCATTCAATCATTTCAATTACATCATATACAATTATCTCTCCACATATTCCATACATTAAGTATGTACGCAAATTTTCTATATAATGCATTAGGTCGACTAGTGGTACTGATGATCCTTGATAAAGTGAACTTATGTACGTTAATATCTACCAAGTGTTACTCACACTTTAATTCGACCTAATTTTATTTTTAGGTTGGTCCCAACTGTGATTTTGTTTGCTAACTTCAACATCAAAATGCTAAATTCTTCATAAGTTTCTTTTTATTGCCTGCACCCCTGTTAAAACTTATTAAATCAACATCCTATATTCGTCCATTAATCTACCCTAGTCTTGGAAAATCTAATATTGCCCCTTCTTTTACCGTATAGGAATCACTGACAATCTCAGATTCCTTCTGCGCAAACTTAGGGCGATTTCCTACACACGAGGGTTCTAGTGCAAGGCGTCTGATAGTCCTTGCAACAGGTGCAGTAGTAGCGCGTTCGTAAGAAGTATTTTTCTACATGATATCGCAATTACAAAATTGCTCTTTCAAATATCTGCAAGATGAGAAAGCAAATCTACCGTTTTACAACTGAGAGTGTTGATATCATTTTGGGGTGAAATATTTTTTTTTTTCAGGTGTCGATAAAGTAAGAGATTCTATTGTACTAGGGTGTGATGTGGGCGATTTGAACCACGGTCTTGATTAAATAACTTGGTTTTTAACTTACGCCTTGTATTAAGTTTAGAGTATGCTTCGCTCAAAAGCTTTTCGTTTAAACAAAAGAAGAAATTGGTAATAAAGTCAAAGTGGGGGTCACGAGATCACAACTGCTTGATAATGGATCAATGGTGCGCGTACAGATGAAGATATAACTTTGGGATGTATAAATAAATATTTAAAATGTAAATCTTCAATTTAATTACTATTGGTTAGAATAATTAGGATTACGTTAAATATTAGAGAAGGTACTGCATTTGCTACTACATTTTATTTTAAACTTAATTTATTATTTACTTAATAAAAAATAATGGATTTCATTCTATTCATGTAAAGATATAAAACACCTAGAATTTGTAACGCATTTTTAGTTCTATTTAATCTCTGTGTGTGTGTGTGTGCAATGACGCAAGCGCGTCAAGAAAGGAATGGCAAATAAAGTAGTTTACCACGAATCACGAGGACAGCACAACGTCTCTGATTGGCGGACAGCGAAACATCGTAGGTACGCAATTGAAGAATGGAAGTCGGCAGCCAGCGTTGTAAGAGAGCGGACGTGCCGTTCGTCTAGAGTGCCGCGGTTGTGAGGTCCGCCATTAAGCACCGGTCCGAGGTACCCAGATTAGGGATTGATTGAGTTAGATGGAGTAGGTTTACAGTTTCAGATCAGTTTCGAGTTGCATTAATGCGCCTCTAGTGCTTTCAACACCGCTTGACTGTCGCTGAAAATTTTTATTGGTTTATTGGATCATTGGTCGAGTAGATATCATGTCCGATAAGCATGCCGTAATTAGCCAGAGTAAACTAAAGTACATAATTCGACAATATCTACAGAGATAGATAAAACAAACAAGTATTCTTGTACATCCTCTTTTATTCTTTATCTTTTAAGCTTCGCACGCACTACGAATGTAATTGTAATGTAAGGTGAATGTAATGGCAACCGGCTTAAGTTTCCGTGTACAACGCAACAACAAGTATCTCGTTTCATATAAGAATCTTTACATGGCTTTGGGCACTAGTGATATAACTGTGGACTTACTGGAGGTACCAAAGAAAATGCAAAATGAAAATTCAATTAATTAGCACAGTGGATAAAATAAAAAGGGCGCAAAAGAACAATTAAACTCACCCTCGCAAATTAAAACTTGAACGAAAAGTAAAATGTGGGTGAAAGAAAACTGACTTTCTTTAATTACTCCAAAAATTGAAAAAGTTTAATCAAAAATAAAATAACAGAATTTAGAATGACGTTAAAACCAATTAATAATTTATTAATAAAAAAAAAGAAAAAAAAACATTTAATTACAAATTGCAGAAAAAAAAACCATGAGCTTAGGGCTCTGGCCGAAATCAAAAAACTGCTTGAGATTCTAATTTATAAAAGGACAATGCAAAATCCTTTAACAAAGCAAAAAGGTAAAATAGTTCAGGAAGATAGTCCTTTTTTTACACAAAAATCCACGTGGTTTCAAAATTAACCAAACTAAATTAATCGTGGAGAATTCAAGTGAATTTACATAAATGAAAACTAAAAGCAAGCACAAAGCTTCTATTCACCCAACCCGAGGTGATTAATAAATAATTACAAAACAGCAAAATAAAAAAAAACGAAAAATCAAACTCTTAAAATTAAATATATCTTCCAGAACTAAAATAATAAATGATCCTATATCTAATTTGTGTACACAAGAATATAATGCCAATTATTATATAACGAGTTCCTTGATGGATGAAATAATTTCAAAATAAGCGAAACAAAACTTTAAATAAAAATGAAATACCAAAATGGCAGCAATGAATATAAATTGACATGTACTTACACGGCATCTTGTCAAGGAACTCCCTCACAGGGTTTAACAATCGCATACATATAAAATTCTACAGCTGCGTGCGCTACGCCTAACGCACAAAGATCATAGAAGAAGAATACTTCTAAGAAGGACGTGAGCTACATGAGCAAATACTAACAAATCAAAAAGTGAAAACAAATTTAAAACAACT
Source organism: Protaetia brevitarsis (assembly GCA_004143645.1). NCBI lineage: Eukaryota > Metazoa > Arthropoda > Insecta > Coleoptera > Scarabaeidae > Protaetia > Protaetia brevitarsis. The sequence continues at coordinate 3,882,993 of RXPK01000203.1, read as the reverse complement.
GAACAAATAAATAAATAAATTAAACAATTAACTCAAATCATAAACTCTTATATAAAATAAAATATTTTGAAATTTCTCGCAACATTGACAAAGGCTTATTGAAATTAATCGAGAAAACACTGAATTTACAAAAATCGTGGTGCCAGACCACAGCAGTAAGTTTATTTTACGTTTAATATTTGTTCGCAATACTAGTACTCCATGCTTGTAGTAATAATTTCCAAATATTCACATATAACTTTAAATAGTACGATATAAATGCATATCGTCCCCAACTGCTTCGACATTCTATCGAATGGCGAAGTTGGAAAGCTTATTTTAGTTGAAATAAACTGCGCATGCATTTCAGTTGTACACAGGGTGAGTCTCAATGGAACAAACGCAACTCATCATGAACATGGGATTATTTGCAGCATCATAAACATTTAATCTACGATGCACAGTTTCCAAGGTGCGACTCGAAGCTGTTTTATCATATAATTCATTCGCAAAAAGCCCCAAAACTTCGATTGTGCCCTATCTATCGCTCCTACTGTATATTTCGAGCACCAAACACAATTTGCATCCGCATTCGAACTTTCCGATCGTTGCTATTGTGTTCCGTTTCAATATGTGCCTGATTGCGAAGAACAACGAGGGGGATATTCCCTTAAGTTTCTCTTTGAAGTCAATAATATTAGTTCCGTTTTCGAATACGTCCGCGTCTGCTTTGTATATATACATACGGATGTGCTGTGTACACGAATAAGGTAATATATAAGAGGCATATGCACTGCTTTATTCTTAGAGAATAAAGAGAATATTATATAAATTTATATCGTTTTATTTACATGTATATATGTATGCTGAATGGAGAATTAATGAAGAAAATAATGTAATCTCAAAAGTTGTTTGGTGATATCTGAAAGAGAACCAAAGCTGTGCTTGTTTTTTTTTTCAATTGAGTGCGAGTAAACGTATTGCTGAGCAATTTGCGAAGGTTTTTAAAATCATTATCTGTAAGTCAATCTGCTAGCATATTTACCCATTTATTAACTAAAGTCAGCATGGATTTTTGAGAATATCAAAACAATTGTGAATCAAATATGTTGTAAAATCAAGGCGTTTGTCTTAAAAAGGAGCCTATGATACTAATCTTGACTTCTCCTCCCACTTCTAGTGGGCGAGGCTTGAATAAACTTTGTTACCTAAATTTCCGGCAGCGAAAGTGACGGTCGAGTACCGTGAAAAATCGCGAGTAAAGAACTCAAATAAAAAAACAAAAGTGATGCACTTCCGCTTTACAACCTTCAAATAAGTGGGTTGAGATTCGGCAATCATGCAGGGTGCCAGCCGGCTCGTCGGCGAGGGAGTGGGTTGATAAAAACACAAACCCAAGATGCATAATAAAATTTCGGCGCCACCTGCTTAGGATTACTTACCCTGTCATGCCCCCTAGATAAGCAGGAATCCAAGGTGATAAATAAAATCGGGAGTAAAGCGAGTTGCAAATATTTACACACAAAGAAATAAAAGAATAAGTTTACTGACAAAGCAAATATAATTTTAATGCAAAATCTTGACATATAAAAAAAATCAAGGTTATTGCCAGAATGGCAAATAAAAAGATATAAAACTCAAAAAGAGCAATGTTGTTGTCGATTTGACATTAAATACGGCAAAACAATTAAAAATGACAGATTGTCCTAAGATAGGACACAAGTGCCGAACGCTATGGCCAACGCGAACCGCTCACATAGATTTGTACAAACAAAATTCCTTAAATTATAAATTGATTGAAATATCACGGTTACAAAAATCAAAAATAAAATTAAATATTTAAATGGTGAAAAGGTGAATGAACAACCTGTATATGCCAAGCCGATATTCAATCGGATGGAGTTAGACAAGTAAATAAAAAAAGTAAATAAATATCCGAATTGAAGTTAAACTATTTTACAAAATTAACGTTAGGTAGCACCCTCCGATTCTAGGCACAATATATAAAATTTACTTTAATACGTTAAATACAAAAAAAACTAAATGATCGGGAGTGGTTTCCTATTATATTCGCGGAAAGGTTACAAATAAAAAAAGGAAAGAGAACGTGCAGCTTTTCCCCTCGATCAGCTGTTAGTGGGGCGTAGAGACCATCTCCTATTCGGACAGACAGGGACTCTGGGCTGACTCGGCATTAACCGAAAACCAGATGGCCCGGGTAAATTCAAGGAATGTAGGGTTCTCCGTAGGACTTAAGAGTCGCAGAAGTCCTCAGCCGCACGTGGGTGTTCAAAATCTCACAAAAACAAAGGTAAAATTCCAGAATTCAAAATAAGGGGTGTTATAAAGACCTCTAAAAACACAGAAACCTCAAAATTAGTGATCTACAAGAAATAACAAGATCTGCTTACCGTTAAATAACGAGGTTTTACAACAAAGAGAAGAAAGAAGCAGATATGGCGTTGCAGACGCGTGGGTTCTCAAATTATATCTCGAATTATCGAAGTCATCTGCCGTGATAATCACAAAAATTTCACACCAAACACAAGCGAAGATACGGCCAATGATTATTTCAAGCAATCTTCCAATAAAATCCACAGATGTGTGAAAATATCCAAAATTTCCAAAGATGGGAAGATGTACTCGTAAGAGCACGTCTAAACAACAACCCAGAATGGCCAGCAAGCCGGAAGGAAGGAAATACGTCACACAACCAATCAGAAGACAGATAAATAAAATAAGAAAACGAACATAGAGGCGCCGTCTAACGTCGAAAAGATGTGAACACAGAAAATACAGATCTAAATAGACGATCAATCAGGCAAATCGAACAGATCTATTGATGCGTGGGAATCGATAATGCCGGCATATGCAAAACGAACAGTCCTAGCCTTAAAAAGAAAACTGTCAAAACATGGGAATTGAAGGAATTTACTAAAATTGAAAGAAATTAAACGAAAATCTAAGACCGTATTGAGTATAAGACACTATCTGTAAGTAAATGAGAATAAAAAATACAAATTCTAGCTAGACCGCACAAACAGGGGAAAGAAACAATTTGAAAGCCAAAAATGAAACGATAAAGTTTACGTTGTGAAAATACAAGACGTAGGAGCATCTCTGAAGGTAGAGTACGGAAATAGAAGAAAATAGGTTTACAAAAGCTTGTCGAAAAGACTAGCGGAGAACTAATTCGAGGTAAGCGAGGCAAAAAAACCATAACAACTTTGAAAACCCCTTCTTTTTAATGCAGATTTGGATTTTCTCGGAAGAATACCTAACTTGTATGACAATCATTTCGTCTTTTATTGAATTGCATTAGACTTGTTCCGATATGATTCTAACATCTTCACTGACTGTCAGATGAGTGTCAGAGGTGTGTTATGTATTGCGTGAATGCTTTGTTAGCGCATTTTTTTGGCATTCGTTTGGTATCCATCTGACGAATGAGCGAATTTATATATATTATTTAGTTGATACACTAATGGTACAAAGATGTTAGGTATGTATGCTTGATAAATGTTTAAAGTTAACATTGTACATGCAGTTCTGAGCATGCGCATTTCAAGATGCGTCAACCTGCGCAAGACCAGACCTGATATATTTGTATCATTGACACACTGCTAATCATCCCTACTCCCTTTGCATGCATACATTTGAATCATGTAGGATTTCGTAAAAATCTAACGTTATATCTTACCAGGAATTAAAAACAACTAACTATTAAAGATTGCAAGCTTTTTACAGTATAAAATAGTTTCTGCTAATAACTGTAATGCTTAAGAGGAATTTTTCCCAAGAAAAAAATTTCTCTTCACTCAGGATTCGAATCTACACACTCTCGTTTATGGGACGAGTAAACGGGAGTGTGTAGATTGGAAAAAATTCCTCTTAATTATTACAGCTATTAGCAGAAATACATTAATTCGTTAACTAACTATTAACTCTATTTCTTATAAACTGTAAGTCATGAAATTATTGACGTTGAAACAAATCCAAAATAATTCAATACAAAATCAAATCGTTTATACCCTTATGCCATTCAGGTTTTGACAACTTAAATCTCAAGTGGAAATTGTTCCTGGAGATGCCGAATCTGTAATAAAAATTAGAGCTTCCATTTTGGAGATTTTAAATTTGATGTCAACCCCAACCACTAGGAGTGGGGGTAAGAGATTGGTAAGAGGATAGAACAGTTTGTATTCACAACGTTTTTTGATTCGATGTGTAGTTTCGGTGATATCGTGTTGTCTCAAGATAAAAAGGAAATATACCTGGTGTACCGATATTAATAAAGCTGTTGATCGAGTTCAACAAAATATGATTATCCTTAGGTCAGAAGCACATGAATCAAAGCAAATAAATATCGGTCAAAAGTAAGACGTATGTTTACTTGCTTTAATTTAAAATTTCTTAATCGGCCCTCAGCTATACGTTAAGTATGAAGTGGATACATTTGATGTATACATTTCATACAATGGAGTTCCTCAAGGAGCAAATCTCGACCCTCTTTAATTTGTAATTTTCATAAATTACACATGTAATTATTTCATTATCGAATATCTATTATATGTTGATCTTAATGTTTTTTTTTATGTGATTGATAGTGTTAAAGACTATCACAGTTCACAATATAATGTCATATAGTTTAGTGAATGGTACTATATACATTGAAAAATATAAAAAAACGAATGATAATTTTGTATGGCTATAACATCAGCTGCACGATTGTTTAAAGAATAATCACATCAAAGAACTTAGTATGATTTTTGAGATACACCCAAGATTTAACCGACGCATTACTATAACCTTAAAAATAGCACCTTTTTAAGCATCACGAACATGATAGTCTACTTATATGTTTTGAGATTTAATTGTGGAGTTGTGTTCAAATTGTGCAGAACTTACACAATAATAACAGCATTTAGTTTTTGTCCTAACCCTAAGCTTCAAAAATTAAATTTTACTTTTCGTTTTTTGTTATCCTAAATTTAATATATGAAAGCACTCTGGTGCAATCCGGGATAATCATTAAAATTACCTCCATTTTCAATTTCCTTTCACAATCGAACGTTAGAAGCTCATACGATAACGAGAACGCTTCAATCTTCAATTCCCTATCTTTAAAAGACTTTATAATAACGTAAAAGAAAATAAATAAAAAGACAGGTTGTTCCTTTCATCTTATATAAACCTTGGGGCATAACTAGAACGAGTTGTTGATCGAATAAACTCCTAACCTAATAACAGAGACTGCCTTGCGGGCGGTGGATACCTCACGCTACGATACCCGAGACAAGGAAAACATTAAAAACTAACGCTCGCTTCATGATTGCGCAATCTCATCCGGAGTTTGTTTTAGGGAAAACTTGGAACGAGGTTTGACAAGTAGGTAAGCAGAGATACGGTACAGAAAGGGCATATGTAGGGTACAATAGTGTAGAGCGCAGGATCTCCACGAGACAACTGTCGAAAAGAAATAGGAGATGTGAGGGAAAGAGATGGTTTAATGGAGTTGGAGACGTCAAAACTATAACTACCACGAGTTGAATGCGTTCTAGAGGAAAATGTAATGCAATTAGGAACGTCTCAGATACTCGTTTTTGTTGACTGAGGAAAGTTAATTTGTTAGTTTCGTTTGGTTTAATAAATAAACAAGCAACATTGTTCTGTAGCAATTTTTCTGAAAAAAAAAACTGAATACTTACAATTTGTTTAACTCTATTACAAGTAGAGGGTTTTTTTTTAATAATTCGACTAATTAAATAACAAAGAAAAACAAAAGAGATTGATTTCACCTTTAGAATATTTTTTATTATAAAACAACGAAAGCATAAATGAATGCAGTAAAAGAATTACAATTAATAGAAAAATAATGACCGAATGGATGGGGCCTCCTTTGAATATTACTAATGAATCGAATATTAAATTTGAAGTAAACAATTTATGCGGTAATACTTGGGGTGTTGGCGGTCCTTCGGCTCTAGGCGTGGTCGTTTGAGTTTCCACTAATGCAGCGAGTTCATCGTCAATCGCCTCGAACTAGCTCGGTTGTCGTACTCTCTGGGGACTGTATTTGGCTTTCTGGATCCAAAAACTTCCTGCATACGGCAACACAACACTGCAGCCCACAGCTAATACGCAATCTAATAACATGAGACTTTATTTCTCGGTACTAAACAAATAGTGAGGGTATTACACGCGTTTATTTTTACCACTATCTGGTATTCTTCTCCGGCAGCAACAAATATACTATACTATACTATATTATTTATTGACAAAACTACAAGCTTGATAGTATATACCAATGTTGGGCAAGTTAGGGGAAGTGAATAAATTTCTACAGCGATTATACGTACTCGTGTTTAGTCGGCTCTCAGTAAATCACTTCTCCTATCTTGCCCAACACTGGTATGTACATTGTCAAAAAGACGTATCACCGATAAGTGTTCTTCCTACAGCTTCGCAGGTTAAATTTATCTTCACTCTTCGTGGTCAGCGCAAGGTATTGGGGCTTGAGAGATTACTACTATTAAAATTTAGATTATAGCTGAAATTATGTGTTAATTACTGAGAATTTTGATGACACATTTGACGTGTGTCAAAATTGCTATTTTCTTGAACAAGATATTCAGCAATACCGAGGATAAATTAGCCCGCTACGCTATTTGCTTTTATCAATATGTAACTGTGTTGTGGCCGGCGTTCAATGGTGGCTCTCCCAACCGCCGCGCTCCGGACGAACGGCACGTCCGCTCTAATAGAACGCTAGCTGTCGACTTCCTTGTTCGCTTGCTGACCTACACTCTCCTCGATTGTCTACCAACCAGGGACGTTTGCGCTGTCCTTGTGACCGTGCCAAACTCCTTTATTTATCCATTCCTTTCTTGACGCCGCACAGTGGTCCCAAATACCGAAAAGCTGGCCAAAATATGAAGCTATTATTTGATTCTGGCGAAACTCGGTATATGAGGGTTTTGCAAGTCGCTTATTACCAATATGAAGGGCATTTTTGGAAAAACAAAATGGCGGACTACTTAGTGCAAAGCTGCATGTATATTCATGAAACTCGGTATATGAGGGTTTTTCAAGTCGCTGATTACCAATATAATGGCAATTTTGAAGAAACAAAATGGCGGATTCAAAATGTCGGACTTATTAATATAAAACTGCATTTATATTCACGAAACTCGGTATATGAGGGTTTTGCAAGTCGCTTATTACCAATATGAAGGCTATTTTTGAAGAAGAAAAAAAAACAAAAAAAAACAAAATGGCGGATCCACAATGACGGACTACTTAGTACAAACCCGCATGTATATTCATGAAACTCGGTATATGAGGGTTTTTCAAGTCGCTGATTACCAATTATAATGGCAATTTTGAAGAAACAAATGGCGGATTCAAATGATCAACCTTATTAATATAAAGATGCATTTATATTGACGAAACTCGGTATAGGAGGGTTTTGCAAGTCGCTTATTACCAATATGAAGGCTATTTTTGAAGAAAAAAATACAAAAAAAAAACAAAATGGCGGATCCACAATGACGGACTACTTAGTACAAATCTACATGTATATTCATGAAACTCGGCATATGAGGGTTTTTCAAGTCGCTGATTACCAATATGATGGCAATTTTTGGAAAAACAAAATGGCGGATTCAAAATGTCCGACTTACTTAATATAAAACTGCATTTATATTCACGAAACAGATTCTATCCAATTTATTTGATTAAATTTTTTTATTGATCAAGAATTATTAATTTATAAATTTATTCCTATATTTATACCCGTAATGGTAGAATGGTATCTTCTGACTAAAAAAAGGTTGAATGTTTTTCCTTCACGAGTTTATTTAGATGTAGGATTTGAATTACAATTATATTTCACGAAATCGTAAGAGAGGAGGGGGCAATCTCCTCTGGTATACACCCTTATTCTTCTCGATTTCTTTGCATCGCACGGTCACTATCACTTCGTCATCCTCCTCGTCGTTTTATGCAATCCGTACTAACCCTCTGGAACATAACCATAGACCAGTGCTGTTATCTCACTAACAAGTACCGATAACAATCTCCTAGCAGGCAAAACGGAAATGTCTGGTAATTCCCCTTTCCGCCGCCAGGGGACCACCCGCAGTGACAGTTAGCTTGGGAGAGAAGTGACGCCGACGCTTTAACATAATAAACAAATTAGAATTCAGCCTGGGCGGCCTCGGGTAAGGATGGCACCGTGGTAGAGTAGCTACGGCAGAAATCCTGGAGCGATATTTAAACTCCCCGTTACCCGGGCCTACAGACGAAATTGCTTCTGTAAATACGCCCACGGTCCTACGGTCGCGGTGGCGTTCTTGGCCCCTTGTTTATTTTTGCGGTGTAACATCTTTTCCCCGGGTGAATTTAATGGGAAACGATCAAGCTTGAGACGCGAGTTAGGGGTAGGGTCGGTGCACGGTGGGCGGAAGAGGAGAGGGGGGAAACTGTTGTATCGCTTGTCATTTTTCTGCGTTGTCGTGAAATTATCCAAACATGGCAGAAAGATATTTTTTACGCCGGCAGCAATTTCGGAAATGGGCGCTAATCTAGTAGCTGTGAAATTTTGTCACGTCTGGTGTTTGTTTTTTATATATATATATATATATATATATATATATATATATATATATATATATATAAGAAACAACCCACTCACAAATCAATTATTATGCCACAGAAAAATTGAGTAGCGTCTAGCTGTTGAACCGTAACAATTGCTTCCTGATAATCTTTCGTAGTTGACTTATGTAACGAGTTTGTCAATAAAGTAAGATCTCCTGTGTTGCCAATGGAGAGGGGTGTAGCCCGGGGTAGCGTTTTGGGCCCTCTACTCTTTCTCCTCTTCATAAACGATATTGCGGATTTTCTAGCTGATTACAACATAACTATGTATGCTGATGACATTAGCGGCGTAGTATCCACATCTACCACTCACCAGACAGAAAATCGATCTAATGCTTTGTTGCATGATATGGCTACATGGTTTTCCAGTAACAAGTTATATTTAAACAACGAAAAAAAAACGAATTACATGATTTTTCATACAATTCAAAACAAGAAGGAATATTATTTACACATTCACGTAGAAAATGAGGAAATAAGTCGTGTCCGAGAAATAAATTTTTTAGGTTTGCATATGGACGAAACACTCTCTTGGAACTTGCACTGTGAAAAAACCGCAAATAGATTGAATAGTTACTGTTACCAGATACGTAACTTGAAAACTATAATTGAATTTAGCTCTCTACTCTCATTTTGCTACGCAAACGTGCACACCAGATTGTCATACGGCATCACGGTTTAGGGAGCATCGCCTGCTAGCAGGACTGTATTTTTGGCTCAGAAACGCATAATCCGATGTATGGCTGGAGTTCACTGCACAGAGTCTTGCAGGCCTTATTTCAAAAGGTGGAATATTTTACCTATGCCTGCTGTACACATATACGAACTCTTAAATTACATTTATGCGAACAGAAGTAATTTTCAACGCAATGAGCAATTTCACGCACATAACACTAGGTCAAAGCAAAATTTCCGTGACCCTGAACATTCTCTGAATATAACCAAAAATTCCCCCAATGTTTTAGGTTTGAAACTATTTAATGCCTTACCTCAAAAATATCAAAATATAATATCGGTTAACATCTTCAAACGGAATATTAAAAGCTTTTTACTGTCATCCTGTATTTATTCTATCGAGGAGTACTTTGAGTTATGTACTACATGTAGATAAACCTAATGTAATTGCGTGTAACCTATTTTTATTTTGACTTCTCCTACACATTTTTTGTAATGTACACAGGATTAAATATATTATATTATTATTATTATTATTATTTATTATTATTATTATTATTATTATATTATTATTATTATTAACGAAATTCTAACCTTGTCTAAATAACGCTTAATTATTGGTAAATAAAACAGAAATGTATAAATCATGTTTGGGTTTATTTTAAATTTTTTTCTCAAGTTCTCACATTTATATAAATTATGAAATATAAACTGATATGAAGGTATTTCTAAATAATTTTTCTGTTTAATAAATGATAAAAGTGGAATAGCTACAGAAATTCTGCCACAAAATCCCATAAGGTTTACATAGGGGGTTTCAATTCACATTTTATCTCCTCCATTCCTACTTTTTAACTCGACTGTATCATGTGATTGGCCGGCTTCGAAGCGCTCACAATTTGAAACCGATCGGAAACTTCGCGAAGGGGAACAGCTTTTCCCGGAAGAATATAAACAGTTCTCGAAACAGCTAAACAGTTCCAGGAATAGCTTCAACAGTTACTGGAACAGTTTAAAGCGTTCCCGGAACAGCTTAAACAGCACTTGGTACAGCTTGAACAGCTATTAGAATAGCTTAAACAGCTCCCGGCTCAGCTCCTGGAACAGGTAAATAGATCCCAGCGCAGATTGAACAGCTCCGGAAACTGCTTAAGCTGAGCCGGGAGCTGTTTAAGCTCTTCCGGGAACGGTTCAGCTGTTCCAGGAGTTATTTAAGCTGTTCTAATAGCTGTTCAAGCTGTACCAAGTCCTATTTAAGCTGTTCCGGGAACGGTAAGCTGTACCAAGTGCTGTTTAAGCTGTTCCGGGAACGGTTTCAGCTATTCCAGGAGCTGTTTAAGCTGTTCAAGCTGTACCAAGTGCTGTTTAAGCTGTTCCGGGAGCGGTTGCAGCTATTCCAGGAGTTGTTTAAGCTGTTCAAGCTGCACCATGTGCTGTTTAAGGTGTTCCGGGAACGGTTTCAGCTATTCCAGGAGCTGTTTAAGCTGTTCAAGCTGTACCAAGTCCTATTTAAGCTGTTCCGGGAACGGTAAGCTGTACCAAGTGCTGTTTAAGCTGTTCCGGAAACGGTTTCAGCTATTCCAGGAGCTGTTTAAGCTGTTCAAGCTGTACCAAGTGCTGTTTAAGCTGTTCTGGGTAGTGATGAGCGATATTTCACGAACTGTGATTCATTCACAGTGATTGGAGAATCACGGATCACGACCGTGAGTGGAAAATTCTGAAAGCAGTGATTCGTGATTCGTGATTGCGGTAACGATCAACGGCGAGGCGCGACTGCGCACAGCAAATTAATGATAACCCGGATAGCCGGAGCTATTGCATCAGTGCACTCGCTCCGCACCCGCACTTGTTCTAAATCTTAACCTGTTCATATAAGTTGTAATGAATCGTTGAGAAAAGCTGACTACTTTTTTTTTTTTTTAGATATCATATAGCCTCGGATATTCGGATTATTGAAATCTTCGGATGAAGGAAGGCTATGATATCAAAAAAAAAAAAAAAAGGTCGTCGTTTTTTTACAGCGCTAAAAACTTCCGGCAAGTGAGACCTGTAGCCCTGTAATGAGAAGTATACACGAAACACGATTTGATATCGATGAGTCAATACAGTGATCGCAATCACCGTTTATAATCACCGTGATTTGTAAATCGCTTTCACGACTCACAACGTGATTTAAGAATCACAGTTTCGCTCATCACTAGTTCTGGGAACTGTTTAAGCTGTTCCATGAGCTGTTTAAGCTGTTCTAATAGCTGTTCAAGCTGTACCAAGTGCTGTTTAAGCTGTTCTGGGAACTGTTTAAGGTGTTCCAGGAGCTGTTTAAGCTGTTCTAACAGCTGTTCAAGCTGTACCAAGTGCTGTTTAAGCTGTTCCGGGAACGGCTTCAGCTGTTCCAGGAGCTGTTTAAGCTGTTCAAGCTGTACCAAGTGCTGTTTAAGCTGTTCCGGGAACGGTTTCAGCTATTCCAGGAGCTGTTTAAGCTATTCTAATAGCTATTCAAGCTGTACCAAGTGCTGTTTAAGCTGTTCCGGGAACTGTTTAAGCTGTTCCGGGAACTGTTTAGGCTGTTCCAGGAACTGTGGAAACTATTCCTGTTGAACTGTTTCAAGAACTGTTTATATTCTTCCGGCAACAGCTGTTCTCCTTTGCGGAGTTCCCAATCGATTGCGACCAAATTGCGAGCGCTTTGAAGCCGGCCAATCACAGGATACAGTCGAGTTAAAAGGTAGGAGTGGAGGGGATAAAATGTGAATTGAGACCTCCTATGTAAACCTTACGGGATTTTGTGCCAGAACTTCTGTAGCTATTCTACTGATAAAATCAGTATTGTTTTTATGTCACATTAAAATTGCGTGTGACACTCGGTTGATATTAGCATACATATTGCTGTGGCAACCTTTTTACCGCGAGTGTATTTTGTGTTGCACATTTGCTTAAAACTGCTGAATCATTGTATCGAGAAATTTTCATAATAATGTTTATTTTTGTATAAATTTTAGTTAAAGAGTTAATTGTTTAATTTACTTAATTAAGTGTTGTTTTTTTTAAATTGATTTCACTCTTTAAGATGTCAATTGTTTGTCATGTATAGTTAATGTTTATTCTAGTAGATTTTGTCGGTGAATTGTACGACTGCGTTGTACGCAGCCAAAGAGATTTTTCAAGGAGTTCCTTGGCCGACTGTTACCGTGAGTACACGTATTTTTGGGTATCATTGTTTGCCATTTTGTATTTCATTTTGATATCGTAATTTGAATACGCGTAATTTGTCTTGTATTCTGCCCATCAAGGAATTCGCTTTATAATAATTGTTATTATATTGATGTATGCACATTATAGATATAACATCATTTATTATTTCTGTACAAGAAGATATATTTTAGTTGTAATTCTCTCATTATAGTTTAAAGAGTTAATTTTTCCGTTCTTCTAATTTGCTGTTTCGTTTTTAATTATCTATCATCTCGGTTTGGGTGAGTAGAAGCTTTGTGCTTGCATTTAAATATTTCTTTTGTTATATCAACTAGAATCTGTCCACGTTTAATTTAGATTTTATTAATTTGAAACCACGTGAATTGATTTGAAAGATATTGTATTATCTTCCTGAACAACCAAATCTTTTGTTTTGTATAGGAAATAGCATTGTCCTGTTGTGATTTAGAATTACGTGCAGTTTTTAAATTTAGGCCAGAACCGTCTGTTCACGGTTTTTTCTTCTGCAAATTTGTAATTAACTTTTTTTTCTTTTTTTTTATAATAAATTTTTGATTGTTAATTAACGTTGTTGAGTTAAAAATTCTGTTCTTTTATTTTAATTTTTTTTTCTTTCAATTTTTAGGGTATTTAAGAAAGTCAGATTTCATTCGCTCATAATTTACTTTTCGTGGTTAGATTCAAATTTTAATTCGCGAGGATAACTCTGAGGTTAATTGTTCTTTTGCGTCCTTTTAAAATTTTTATCCGTTGAGCTAGCTAATTTAATTTTCTTTTTCCTTGTTAATTTCATTTTGCATTTTCAATTCAGTCAGTACACAGCAATATGTTTCACCTTACCAAGGATCTTCAGTGCTACTGGTCAACCTAATGCGTTATACGGAGAATTTAAGATGTAATTACACCTCTTAAAAAAAGATTTATAAATATTTTTTTTATCGAAACATTAACTTGACTCACAGATTGCTTTTAACTTTTATTTTTGTATCTTCCTTTTTTCTTAATTTAATTTAACCCCTTACAACGCCACCTAGTTTCAATCATTGTCACTTCTTGTAGACTCCTATGTTGATTAAATACTCAAGTGCACGTTTCATTTCATTATGCAAATATCTCCCATACTTTCATTCATTGAGAAAACCTCATTACAAGAGTTATATATTCAGTTTTGGTATATCAACGCTGATTTGATTATGCTATTATAATATGGCCTCCTAACCCGCAACTTTCAACATATCTGCAAGATATTTTTCATTATATAATGTAGTTTTTTTTTTAAACAAAAAACCAAACACTTTTTATCTACGCTCAAATTTATCGATATTTGTATTTATTCCACACATCCAACAGTATAACATGCCCTACCTTTTAAATCCCACCCCCGCTATCGTTTCACGCATCGTCGGACAATATTACTGCAGTACGGCCATTTTGAAATTAATATAATCGACGCGTACAGATCAGCGGACGCAATTCCGCCCGAGTAAATAAATAAATAACAGATAAGTAGAAATTAAAAATGTCAATCTATGCGAAGGGCAAAAGTTGCCAAAAAAAAAAACTCGAATTGAACCGATTCAGAACGGAAAATTCTTACCGGAAACGGAATCCGACCCTTATTCGGAGTCACGACTTTAATTAATCTTAAAATTATGAGGTAGGAAGCGAGAAAGTGTCCGTGGGAAAGGGTTGCCAAGTTTGGGGGTGCGATAAATAATTCTTGGGGGAATATCATTTTTTTTACCTGAGGCAGGTAAAATGATTAAATGGAGCGCGTCCTTAAGAGACAGTGGCAGTAAATCAGCTGCACAAGAAGCTGGGGAAATGGCGAAACAGTTTGTTGTATACCCCTTTTTATTATGAGAAAGGGAAAATTAATTCAATTTCATGATTTATGTGCATTGCGAGGAAGTTAAATTTAGTATAGTAAATTAATTCTCAAGGCTAGATGAAGGGTTAATCCTACTGCAATATTAGTTCAGTTAATTAGAACTGTATCTAAGATATCTTACGGAAAAATTTGGGGGCTAACACTTACGGAAAATTGGGATCAACACTGGTGCAAAGAATATTTAAACAGGAACTGACAATTAAGCATTTGTAGACATCGGCGCATGCGTCAAATCTGCCATATTGCTGGTAGCTCCTTGTGTTTGTTTACAAATACAAAAAACCAAGAGGACAAGAAGCTGTAGTGTTCCTGGAGACTCCATGTCAGACGGTTCCCACAACAACAAGAAAAAGATATCTTATCGTATCTAAAATGACTGCCCTAACTCTCTGATGAATGATAATACAGGGTATTCCACGTAACTGGTTCATTAAAAAATTATGATGTTCTATTATTTACTTATATTTGAGATTTTGTCACCATTATCTGTTCGATTAAAACTATAAATGCAAAATACCTTAACCAAAATATCACTTCCGGTTGACCGGAAATGGATGCCAACTTTGCTATTTTAAATAGAATGATATAATTTTTTATTCATTTTTGGATTCTACAACTATAAATACGTCAGTTTTCATTAGCTATTCCTATAGCTACATGTTGCCGTTTTTGAGTTATTTAAGTTTTTCTTTTTTTTTTAGTCATAATCATTGCATCATTGAGAAATTAATATCTCGGTTAATACTGCAAGTAGAGACTCCAAATTTGCTATGTTATAAATATAGATATTACTCTAAGAAAACGGTAAGCACACTTTACATTCTAACATACAGGGTGTTCAAAACTGAGGAACAAAGTGACATATTTTCAAATGCAGAAACTCATTTTTTTTAAATAGAACATCCTGTATTTTAATTCGGAATTAGGAAGTAAATATCATCCCTATCATTTATATCAGCATTCCCTATACCTATCTTTAATAGATTTTGAGATATGAGCGATTTTTGTTAAACAGACTAAGTAGCCTATCTTTAATGTTTGTAGCTGGCTCTGAAATGGATTCACGCCAAATTCATGTATTATTTTTGAATAACATACAAGAATGTCTGTTCGAATAGTCATTTCTATTAATATTGCGTTGTACGAAAGTGTAATTACAATGATATACATAAACACTTTTGGTTAGTCAATGAATTTGACATTAATCCCATTCAGAGCCCAGCTACAAACACGCAAAGATAGGGGTACTTAGTCTGTTTAACAAAAAGTCGTTCATATCTCAAAATCTATTAAAGATAGGTATAGGGAATGCTCATATAAGTGATACGGGATGATATTTACTTCCTAATTCCGAATTAAAATAGGGTGTTCTATTTGAAAAAATGAGTTTTCTGCATTTGAAATATGTCACTTTGTTCTCAGTTTTGAACACCCTGTATGTTAGAATGTAAAGTGTGCTTACGCGTTCTTAGAGTTATATCTACATTCATAACATAGCAAATTTGGAGTCTCTACTTGCAGTATTAACGAGATATTATTTCTCAATGATGCAATGATTATGACTCAAAAAAAAGAAAAACTTAAATAACTCAAAAACGGCAACATGTAGCTATAGGAATAGCTAATGAAAACTGACGTATTTATAGCTGTAGAATCCAAAAATGAATAAAAAATTATATCATTCTATTCAAAATAAGAAAGTTGACATCCATTTCCGGTCAACCGGAAGTGATATTTTGGTTAAGGTATTTTACATTTATAGTTCCAATCGAACAGATACTGGTGCTAAAATCTCAAATATAAGTAAATAATAGAACATCATAAACTTTTAATGAACCAGTTACGTGGAATACCCTGTATATTCTGGGACACGCAGCGTATATACACTAAAGCACAAACAGTCATATATGTATTAAGAAACATCTTTACTAATGGCACTCTAGATTAGCGAGACAGGTGCACTTTGTGTCTTGTTTGATGGTATCTACTTCTGGAACACTCTGTATAGCTGCAAATATGTTTATTTGCATTTAAACAGTAAGCAAGTGTTATTTAAAACTTTTTCTTTTCGTATTATTAAAAATAGTTCTGTGATACAAATTTTGCGTTTAAGAGCAACACCCTGTATATTCGGCAATACCGTTTCTTGAAAACACTTCGATATGAAATAATTTTAAACACCATCTCTATACCCAACCGCTTAGGAACTATATAGAAAAAAACTGAAAATTAACCAATTTCAAAGGGATATTTCACCCCCTTAAAGCAACTTTCGGCATATTTGAACATAATCTACATCCCTACCAAGTTTCATCAAAATTCAAATCCGATACCTGAAAAGAGAGCTTTTCTGTACGTATCGGAACTGCGGTATGTGCGCAGGTAACGGTATTGATCGGTGTCGATCCACCGTAGCCCGTCGAAGTTTACTGTTTGATCTCGGTAAAATCCAGACGATACGAAAAATTACAATTTTTTCGCAATTCATTTAAATAAACGCGCATTTGTGCGTCAGATTATGAGAGGGTGATTACGGATCGATGAACACCCGATTCACGAGTGACAAACAGAGATAAACGAATAAAGAGAAGATTCGACGTTGTATTTTTCGATTAATCAAAGAAATCTCATTTAATTCAAACATTTCTCACACAATCGGCGTATATACGCAATGGCAGTTATACGTACATATTTTACCGCCCTTGGTACGCGCTTCTTGTCGACAGCTCAAGAAGAATATTTACATATCAAAATACTCTGGAGAAGGAGGGCACTACGTGTAGAGCCCGGCTGCTTATTCCTACAGTTCAGCAGTTCCGTAGAGAGTTAGGTAAACATTATTTCACTTGAAACGTACACAAGCACTTTAGGTCGGTTTAGGTAGCGCCACATCTTCTCCCAGTTGTACCTGATGTATATTTTCTAGTCAATTCCTGCTGAAAATGCGTGTTTTATTTGCGCAAATATTACTGAATGTGCGGTTAAGGAAATGGTGGAATGAAGAGGAATATTTTTCTATGTGCAATAATAAAGCACAAAATTGTGTTCTCAATTCAACCAAATTAATTAATTCATTACTGCTGGCGCAGCGCAACAGAATTGCCGCCTAACATAAGATCAGCGCCTTAATCTACAAGTCAGACGACACCCTATGCAACCGCCACCTCTTGCACTTTGCTACATTAATTACAGTTGATTAAAGGTCACGTTCCGAGCGTTGCAAAGCCAGCCAGACGCTGTTCCTCGTGCAAGAAATGATTAACCCTTGGAAATTACTGTTAGCACTATTTGTAAATCGATTTTTATCCTAATAGAATAGAGTAGTTTTATTATTGCAGTGTTTCAATACAAATGGAACAATGCAAACGTCAGGTCAAGAACAAAAATTTATAAATGTATATTTGAGGTTAGAAATTCCTCTACATTGTATGGCTCTATTTCTAGTAATAATTTGTATACATAATTTTTAAATGTTGACAATTTTTTTACAGTTTTAATAAGCGATGGCAATTTGTTATAGAACCTCAGGCAATTATATTCTAAATTGTTCTCACTTAGTGTGAGTCGATGCTTGGGGTAGCGATAATCATTTTTAAACCTTGTAGAATACTCATGTTGTAATTCATTATCCTCGAATAAGTATTTGTTTCTAAATAAGAAGATTAGCAATTCAAAAATGTAAATACCATATACAGTTAAAATGTTAGTTTATTTGAAGAATCCTCTGCAAGACTGAGAGTATTCGAGTTTATTAATCACACGTAAAATCTCTTCTTGTATCAAAAAAACTCTGTTTAAGTCACTACCACCACCCCAAACAACGATTCCATATTTTATGTTTGAGTAGCAGCATCCATAATACATAATACGAAGCACATGCCAAACTTACTATATTTTTAAGTCGACGAATCGCAAAGCAATAGCTACATAGTTTTTTACAAAGTACATTGACGTGATCTTTCCATTTTAAAGTTTCGTCGACTGTAAGACCCAGCAGCTTAACACAAGTGCGGACAGGATATTCGCAGTTATTAATATTCACAGCATCTGGAAGAGTTTGAAATTTCTTACATTTGAAGAAGATGACATTTGATTTATCGTGGTTAATTTTAAGCTGGTTGATAGTTAACCACTCCTCAATTGTATTTAGATAAGTGCTGCCTAGATCGATAACTTCATCTAGTGTACTGCCAGTGATTAAAAAAGTAGTATCGTCCGCATAATTTACAGTTGAAAAGTTACTTACAAGAGAGGTGGGCTTGAGATTATAAATATCATTAAAGTAAACGATAAATAGTAATGGACCTAGTATGCTACCTTGTGGCACACCTTTTGTTATGGTCATGTTATCTGAAAGAGCGGCCTCATTTTTAATTTTAACATGCACTTTTTGTTTACGCTCGTTTAAGTACGATGAAAACCAAGCTAAAGCGTTACCTCTCACTCCATAGTGCTCAAGCTTCTGTAAAAGTATGGAATGGTTTATGCTATCAAACGCTTTTGACAGATCTAATAAGTAAGCAAAAGTTATTTGTTTATTCTCCAAGGCATTTAAAATTCCGCTTGTTAGTTCGAAAAGTGCAGTTTCCGTATTCTTACCCTTAATGAAGCCATACTGACATTTGTTTATGATGTTAAACTTATTGAGAAACCCCAACAATCGGTTGTATGCTACTCTTTCAAATAATTTTGGAAAAACTTGTTAATAGACTAATAGGTCTGTAGTTTTTCAAATTGTCTACATCACCGGATTTATAAATTGGAACAACCACAGCTTGATTAAGTGAATCCGGAAAAGTTCCAGTTGAAAAAGACTCATTTATAATGTATGCTATTGGTTCTACGAAACTGGAATAGCATTTTTTAAAAAACTACTGGGTATATTGTCAATACCCGACGATCTACAGTTCTTTAAGGATTTAGATATTACTGATAGTTCATTTGCATCTGTTGGTTGAAAGTAAAAAGAATAAGGGTTATTAATAAAATCGCAGAGAAACGAAATTTTAGGTGTGGCATCTTATAAATGCTACCAGTTGTAGATAATACGACTTTCGACCATCGGCATCGCAAATATTTTACCAAGCGGATGAAAAGTGTATATAATTCGATTTCCAGAAAGGTTAGGTTGAGTTCGGGCCATTTACCCTTCACCCAGGAAAAGGGTAGTAGGTGGTAAGGGGTTGATTTCCCGCTGCTAACCTGTCGTGTACCGTTACGCATTTCGCAGACCACAAAGCCCCGTTGTTTAATTGAAAATTCCCTAGTACGAGAATTATATCTAGGAAGGACGACAACAGATACGCTGCTCCAATATATGTAGGTTAATAGAATCATATTTTAAGCAAATCGTGTAAATCTAATATTGGAACTGCAATTAGTTCGGAGTTACCGCTATTGACCGGCGAAAATGTATCGTGGACGGTCAAACTCCGACGGAGATTCTCGATAAAATCCATGATGTAGGAAAAATCGCCGATACTCTTAAAAATTCGCTTAAATAAGCGTAGTATTTTATGCGGAACGTGTGGCCGCTCGAAATGAAGGTAATTTTTTTTCGTCCAACACCGGCTTCTCTCATTTAAGGCATCCTGACGTCTGCAGCGTCAGAATGTGACAGCCCCGCGCAAATTAACATACATAGGGGGATAATTGTGGAAATTCCGGGGATATTTAAGCGTTAGCGAAGGATGTCGCCGGTGAAGAGGGTAGGCATACTTTAAAGGGGCCGGGATGGATGGAGGGAAAACGTGACAGCAAAAGCGAAAGCGGTTTCAGACCTGACAGGGCGAATCGAATGGTGAGAGTTTCGGGTTTGCAGTTAATTAAACAGCGAATTTTATTTTTTCTTTTTACTTTTAAGGAAAATGATTATTTGGTTTGAGATTAATTGTAATCGTTGTTAAACAAATTTGTTATTATTGCAAAGTATTCTTTTATAAGGGAATATATTATACTGATACAATAGCACCATCAACTCTCAATCCATCGCAAAGTAACTTACTCACAAAACACGAACACACACAAACGAAACATCGGACAGGTCGATTCGTACGAAGAGCCAGCTATGATTCCCTCAGGAAAACGACAAGGAAGGTCGAATTCCACCAGCTACCTTATAGGCGTTCAAAGTCGAAAAGAAGTCCTAACACACACAGATAATTCACAATCACCACATGAAAACCCCATTCATTCATTCATTCATTCATTCATTCATTCATTCATTCATTCATTCATTCAAGTTAGGGTGGGCACTTGAGCTTGGTGCTCATTGTACCATCCCTATTGATTCTCTTATTTCCACTTGAGCAGCTTGGTGTTCTCTATAAAGCCCAGTATCTTGCCCAGTGGAAACTTGAGGACCTTCGAGGGCTCCAATAGATCTCTCCCGAAATATTTCTGCCTGAGTACCTTTAGTTCTTCACATGTGCAGATTACATGTAAACTCGTTTCCTCCTGTAGTTCGCACCTTCTACACCACGGTTCGCTTACACGACCTGTGTTGTATAGATGCTTTTTCAGAGGACAGTGTCCAGTTACCAACCCAGTAATGAAAACCCCATTAAGTCAAAGCGACAACCAAGGAATCAAATCTTTCAAAGTGCGAAGTACTTTGAAAAGGAATTTTTGCTAATAACGCATTAAACACCTGCACAAAGAATGTAACATCAAATGCTTGTAAAAATTCCTGTAAAAGAGAACAGCCTGTGGTGTAGCCATTCGATGTTAATTAGTCCTCTTCCTCCTTTCTGACGTGGTAAGTATAACCTTTGTACGGACGCGTTGCGGTGCAGACTTCTGTTGAGGGTAAGTACTCGTCGCGTGCTGGTATCTAGTTTTGCCAGCTCTTGGGTATTCCATTTGATAGCTCCAAAGGTATGGGACACTATCGGTATTGTCAGCATGTTTGTGGCTACACATTTATTTTTCGAATTCTGAAGACCATATCTTCCTTATGGTGGCTAGGTACCTTTCAGTTAGGTTGGATTTTAACGTGCAGTATCGTACATTCCTCCCAGAGTAAGGTTTTTGCCATGGTTTTCCCTTACTCCGTGGCCATTGATTGTATATAAGTATATTATATATAATCAGTGTCCTTGGCGAATGCTGGGAGATAACGAAAGTCGCTCTATGGGCGCATTTAATAATAACTGATAGCTGACTGATTTACAGTAGACTCGCGATTATGTGAACTAATCACATTTCACATATTTCATCATTTCTCAAAAGTAGTAATCATATGGTCGCGAGGCTAATGTATTATATTTTTGTTATTAACAATCATAAGGGAATTATTTAGTTAGAGTAGGTAACATTTCAATTGTTATGGAACCCATATAGTGCTTAGAATAGGTAGCCTCGTGTAGTACCTTTTTTAGGTGGAGTACGGGGTTGGGATGATTTGTAATAATTTAGTTTTCATAAATAAAGTGTAAAAGAGCGAGCGAAAATCTAAGAGTTTGATGTCAGTATAGGAAAACGCCATTACTCAAAATTTAAAGAATAATAATCTTCACAGTACATGAAGCGCATATCAAAAGATTCTTTAGGTACTCAGGAATCCGTTTCTATGGATATTTTGTAGTTTAAATTCCTTTTCTTTTAATCAATATTTACAATTGAAAACCGCTTTTGACAGATCTAGAAATTGAGAGATTTAATATAAAAGTTATAAAAAGGGGTATTATTATTTGGAGAACACGTTTCTGATAATGAAATTCCATTTCAAAAAGGGATTTTTGAAAAATTGCGACAAAAATTTTCGATTCGCATTTGTCGTTCAGCAAAATTGAGTTCTAAGGTAACCACGTGGGGTAGATTAGATTAGATTAGGATTGGGGTGGCCTATGGACCTGTTTCACCGCGACCTTTTCAAACCAGGGTTAGTTTCCTCTGGGTGCCCACCTCATTTAGGACGCTTATACAGTCCCAAATCAGCTTAGAGTCCACGCTCGTGGAGCTAATCGCTTTAAGTGTGGACTGACTGTCAGAGAAGATAGCGACGCTTTTACCCGGCTCAGTACATCTTTCTATCTCTCGGACACAGTGATGGATTGCAGCAACCTCAGCTTGGAACACAGTCGTGTCTTTGCTGAAGCTTACTGAAAGAGCCTTTTTAGGCTTCTTAGCGTATATTCCCGCTCCAATGCCCGTAGTCCGTTTTAAAGACGTTAGTATACCAGTTTGAGTCCGCTTTTACCGGAGTACCTGCCTCCCAGTCCTTCTTATCTGGTATTATAACCTGATATATTCTATCTAGGTTAAATTTCTGAACCATGGCATCACATGGCATTCCTAAAAGGGATGCCTCCTTGAATTTGTCTAACAGTTTTTTATAGTCAGCACCGTGCGATTTGCTTATCGGTACTTGACTATGCAAAAGTCTGTGTACTGTGGATCTTGTGGCTCCTTGTATATAAATATGTATTGGTGGCAGGTTCTGAAAACCTCTGCACGTCACCCAGTGTTTTGGCCGTGCCTTTGGCCACCATACTAATGCTCCATACGTTATCATGGGCCTAATTACCATTGTGTATAACCACAGAGTCATCTTGGGGCTAAGTCCCCAATTCTTTCCACACAGCCTCCTGCACCTACCTAGGGCGATGATGAATTTGCCAGTCACTTTCTGGATATGTGAATTCCAAGTATGCCTTTGATCAAACCATACTCCCAGGTATTTCGCCTCTTTGACATATGGAATCCCTTCGCCTCCTATGACTAGTGGCTGTAAGCCTTCTAGTGTTCTTTTTCTTGTGAACGTGACAGCCTGTGTTTTTTGAGCATTGACTGATAGTCGCTCTTGTTTACACCATTTTTCAACCGTGTTTAGAGCAGTTTGCATACGCTCCACCAGAACCTTTGGAAACCGCCCTCTGACGACTATTGTATGGTCGTCAGCATATCTTTCCGGTCAGCTTCCGGATTAGGTCATCTACTAGGGTAGGGTAACTAACCACAGTTGTTGACAATTCATAAATATAGAAAATTGACAATTATTTTTATCAATCTAGAGTACCTAGTTGAGTAATTTGGTTTGAAGACTTACATGTTTGTTTCTCTTATAAAAACTAAAGCCTCTTTACGTTTGTTTAATCGTACCATGCTATCTAGTCCTTTAGGTAAGCATTCTCATGAAGAACCCCAATCCTAATCTAATCTAATCCATCAATAAAATCAATGATTTAATATTCAACTCAGATAATAAGGTATAAAGTTTGTTTGAAATTCAATGAAACCCGATTACTGAAAAACCGAAATGAAATAATCAATTATTTTTACTACTACAGTAATATGTACAATCTATTATCTATCTATAAAATATTCCAAAATAAAACATACATTGTCACCGATAAATTTATTAAATCGCCCTTCAATGCACGCGATATAACAAGCAATGGGGTTAACATGTTGTACATACATACAAACATACACAAATACATACAACTTTGTTACAGAAACGTTTCGCGCCATTTACAATTAACTGTCAGTGGAAAACAACGGTTCCACATCGATAGGCTAAATTTCTATCAATGTCACTTGTTTTCGGCAGTTAAACAGGAATATATTGACCAATTAACCGAACACGGTCTGTCGTTGTTGATTTTAATTTCGGAGTATGGAAGGGACAAGACTAATTGTGTGTTTTGACAGCGCCAGTTTGGGTTACTACTGTTCGAAATGGGGGCCAATACGATACTCTATTTTTTCCGCATGTTTGTCGTTTAAACAATGGATGTCGTTGTATCGTGACGAAATAGAATTTATGGTTAATTTAGTATGTAAATTGTGATTATTGAAGATGAATCTGAAAGATTAGTAACTCAAATTTATATGAATTCTTTTGTTACACTAACTAGATAAGTCTAACAAGGTGGTTTTGTTAGATATTATGCATGGTTTTTGGCTCTGATTTGAAGATTGTATGTACGTGTATAATATACTAGTAACATGTTCAAGATATTAATCACTGTTATTGTGCCTATGACCTGCTCCTATGGTAATTTTACTCGACCGCATTACTAATATATAACTTAATGGCCTACGGCGCACGTAACAAAAAGAATTTATTTTTATTATTCACTGTATCGAACAGATTATAATAAATTATTTGTTTTAAGTGTCATGCATTTACACAACTTATTGGGAATGATCATTATTTACATACATCAATCAACGAAATGTTAAGCAGTATTATCGTTTATGAAATTTTAATCTATCTAAATTTACTATTTTACTGTTATCCCGATCATCCAAATAACTGATCATCATGTTGTCCTTATTTCGCTTCCACTGTCATCACTCTAACCTTTTGCATAGTATCGAATAGCATGTTGATACTCTGACAGCCTCCTTTTTGCCCCTATCTATTATGTCAGATCAAATATCCAACCCACCCTAAAAACACCAGCATCTTGTCATTTTGTCATTGCTTCCATACCTGAAATGGATATCTTACACTTCTTAAAGACTTTAAAAAACAGCAACACCATAGGTCACGATAACATACCCAGTTTTTTTCTTCGTGACTGTGCTCAGATTTTTGTTACTCCTTTACACTATCTGTTTAATTTGACGTTGAAAACCTCTGTTTTTCCTGATCTCTGGAACGTCACTAAGTTATGCCCGGTTCACAAGAAAGGGGATACTTCCGTAATTACTAACTATAGACCTATAGCAGTTATTTCTAACTTTGCCAAGGTATTTGAAAAATCCTCAACTTTCTGAGCTTCAACATGGTTTCGTTGCCAAACGATCCACTATTACTAACTTAGCTATTATCACTCAATTTATTTCTGAATCTTTGGATAACAACGAACAAGTTGATGTTATTTACGCAGATTTCTCGAAAGCCTTCGACCGCATTGACCATAATCTTCTCTTATTTAAACTCAATTCTGTTGGCTTCTCACCCAACCTTACTTCGTTATTCTCAACGTATATTCTTAATAGAAAGCAGTATGTGTCATATATGGACCATCAATCCAGTTTCTTTTCCCCAACATCAGGGGTGCCCCAAGGAAGTAACTTAGGTCCGCTCCTATTTCTGATCTATATTAATGATCTGTGCTCTGAACTCAATTGTGATAGTTTATTATATGCTGATGATCTTAAATTGTTTTCCAAAATTACTACTTCTAACGATTGCGAATTTCTCCAACAACAACTTCATATTCTTGGTTAATGGTGTTCTAAAAATAAAATATCAATTAACATCTCCAAATGCAATGTTCTATCCTACACTCGAAAATCTAGCACTATCACTTATAATTATCGCCTCAATAATGACATTATCCCACGTTGCAATTCTCTTAAAGATTTGGGTGTAACGTTTGATTCTAGACTTAATTTTAACCAGCACATTGCCAATACTCTCTCGTCCACGTTTCAAACTCTGGGTTTCATAATCAGAACTAGTAAACAATTTTCTTCTCTTGACTCGATTCTTCCACTTTATTTTGCCTATGTGCGTTCAAAACTTGAATACGCTTCCGTTATTTGGACACCTTATTACAAAACTTATTCCATTATGCTTGAAAAAGTTCAGCGTAAATTCATGAAGTATCTTTATTTCAAACTTAATTCGGTGTACCCCCGTCAAGGCTATGATCACAACACTTTGCTAAATTTATTTCACCTTCAACCTCTCGAATTTCGCCGGAACCATAACGACATTAAATTCTTATTCAACCTTCTTCATAATGTATTTGATGCCTCTACTCTTTTAAATAAAATTTCTTTTTTTATACCTGCTCATCAAATGCGTCTTAACATAACTTTTTACACGTCAACTCCTAATACAAATATCTTATTCAGATCCCCTCTGCATAGCATATGCTCATACTATAACAACATTGTTGATAATACTGCCGATATAAACTTTTCACATTTGCCGTATTTGCTGGGCAGGTGTACTGAATTGTTTAGTATGTAGTTCTTTCATTTGATTTTATTATTGTTATTGTTTTATTTTACTTGCTTTTTTACTTTTTTGTTTTATATAATTTTTGTTATGTTTAGGTTATTCTAGTTTAGGTTTATTCTTGTTAAGATTTTTTTTGAGCACCCTTTCGTTTGTTGTAAGCTATCTCTCACTTTTTGTCCTGTTATTGGAGTTATTCTGTTGGGCAATAAAGATATATTATTATTATTATTATTATTATTATTATTATTATTATTATTATTATCACGTGTACAGGAGTGCACTCAACTATGAGGTCGCCAAACGCATTATTAATATTTTTGTATTACACGTTAATAAAATTTCTTGCAAATGTTATCGTTTCATTTTTAATTTGAAACTAGCACATGCCAAAAAATCATGTTGGACAAATTATTCCATCCAGGTGTAACACTTTTAATGTCGCTATATATATATATTAATAGACACACCCCATGCAGAGTAGAGAACCGATACACTGTCCTTTCTTTGTACCAACGAACTTCCAAATCTAAATATATTAATGGATACGCCCTCATATAGTGTACAACACCTATCCAATATCATCGAAATTTGAAACCCCTCGAATCCTCTCGCGTAGTGTAAAGTTGTTTACAACCAATCCTCCTTAACAATTTAACTAAAGAAACTACCGAATCTTTTCCTTACAGCTGTTTCATTTCAACGGGATAGCCGTTGAAATGAACCGGTTGTCCATTAAAATGCAACGGGATAGCCGTTGAAATGAAACGGCTGTCCGTTAAAATGCAACGGCTATCCCGTTGAAATGCAGCGGCTATCCTGTTGAAATGAAACGGCTGTCCGTTAAAATGCAACGGCTATCCCGTTGAAATGCAGCGGCTATCCCGTTGAAATGCAATCAAAAGGACAGTGTACAGGTTTTCTGCTGCGACCGTGAATTAAGCTAGCCCCATACGAACATAGCATAACTACTGGGATAATAAGAAGACCTGATTCGGACACAGTGACTAAATCAATCAATCAAGAGCCTATATCTAATATTTAAGTCTCATTAGGAGTAGTATACACAGAATGTTTTGAAACACCGTTTAAAGATTTTAAGGGCATGTAGTACGATCGGAAATAAGGTTAAAAGTCATAATAAACATATGTTCACAAATCAACTGTTTACAAGATAACTGCGAGTGTTCCTAGTAGTACATGGATATAACATATCCCAGTAAACAGGTGCTTAGCAGCTATTGTTTTATGACAGTTTAATTTGACGTTTTGTACAATTTGTAGCAATTACAATGGTTGCGTATTCTAATGCTGAAATGAGCGATATGGTGTTCATGTACGGTCGTGCTAATGGGAATTCTTTACAAGCACGTCGCTTCTATGCTGAAACGTATCCAACTGCCTTCGCATTGTACAAATTTCATCTTATTGATGAATCGAAACTAGTGTTAGAAGAATTTCGACTCAAGTGGGTGTAAGCAGCAATCTTGTTTGGAGAACTCTTCATGAGCAATTCCTATACCCCTACCATATCCAAACCCTTACTACACCGGATTATCAAGCGAGAAGGGGTTTCTGTGAGTGGTTTTTGCGAACAGCTGCTGATCGGCCAGATTTCGCTGATAACATCCTTTTCACTGATGAAGCTGGTTTTACTAAAAATGGAATATTTAATTTCCACAACAATCACGTTTGGTGTGACGAGAATCCTCATGCTACCGTTGAAGCCAGGCACCAGCAACGTTTCTCTCTAAACATCTGGTTAGGCATGATAGGGGAACGGTTGTTAGGACCGATTGTTTTGCCACAACGCTTAACAGGTCTTGCATACCTCGAGCTCTTGGAAAATACTTTATCTGAACTTTTGGAAGATTTACCTATAAATCTAAGACTGAACCTCTGGTTTATGCAAGATTGAGCTCCACCGCACTTTACGCGTGCTGTTAAGGAACTTCTTAACAATGAATTTCCTGGGAGATGGATAGGGCGAGCAGCTCCCATTGCTTGGCCTCCAAGGTCTCCCGATCTAAACCCGTTCGACTTTAGTATCTGGGGTTATTTAAAAAGTTTAGTGTACGCAACACTGGTAAACGATCTTCCAGAGTTGCGCCAACGAATAGAACACTGTTGCCAGATAATACGAGAAAAACCCTTGTTTTTTGAAAGAGTGCGCGCTTCCTTTGAAAGCAGATGTAGATCCTGTGTCGAAATGGAAGGGCGTCATTTTGAACATCTTCTTTAGTTATAATCTATTTTACGTTAAAATGCAATAACATCTTAATAAAAACCGCTAAAGCAAACTTATTCTGCAATTGCGATAAAATCGCTGTTATCTCGCAAACAGTTAATTTGTGGACATATGTTTATTAAGACTTTTAATCTTATTTTCGTTCGTACTGAATGCCCTTAAAATCTTTAAATGATGTTTCAAAACACTCTGTATAAGTATTATAAATTCCTGTACCGAATAACTTCCCTTTACATTACAACATACAAATGCAAGCGACAATTCTAAAATCCATACTTATTCCTACCTCCTTTGCCGCACACCGGATAATATTTGATTACTTAAGAATTCCTACCAAGGCAGAAATAATCCGCTAAATACATACAAGAGCGAATCGAGTTGGGCGAACGCTTTCTCTTATGTTATCACAACTAATATTGGCGCATAGCGTAATCCAGCTAACGCTGGCGAACGAGCGATGCTTTTAGTGAGCTCGAAGTGCTAGATGTAACGACGCGATTCCAATTATCCGTTTAGTCGTGAATTAACAGAAGTGCACTTCAAAGGATGGCAGGGCACATCGGAAAAGAAGCGAAAGCATTAAGTTGGCAGAACGTGTTAGTGGTTAGCGATTCTCGTTTGATTGTTGAACGCTTTTAAAAATTATATATATGTGTACGTGGCATTGCAATAACTTAGTAAAGTTTCGTTCCTCTACACAGGGTGTCTTTGAAAGCAACTTACAAAATATGAAAAATGGGAAGATGTATCTTTTTTTTATTATTTTGTACCCGTAATCAGATAATCATTTGATTATTTATTTGAGCGATTCATTGAAAGGCTTTTCACTGTTAGAAGAGCACTTATTCAGATCAATTGCTGTGACGCAATCTTCTTAGTGGTTTTCATCGTTAAATCTAGTTACCACCATTCATTATATCAATATTACCAAACAGAAATAACATAAAATGCAGCACTTACGTATATCCATAAAAAAATACATGTTACCAAAGACGATCTTACTTCATATTTCTCACAATTTCATTACAGTATATTAAAGCGGTTGAACTTCGTTCAGCCATAAAAACAAACACAAACGTAATAACAGTTACCCTAAAGTTGTCCAACATAACCTCAAAATATCGTTATGATATACAAGCGCCGAATTGCCCCTATTTGGGTTATTTGTGTAATATCACGTTCATACCATCAGCTAGATGATGTTTGCCCGCTGTGTGTGTGTTTTCGTTTTTAAACAACTACCGTTTCTGAATATTGAATCAAGTCTATATATTCACGTGAATGCATAAATTGGGACCAGCTGTGGAAGGTGAAATGGTTATGGCTTGCGTTAGGCACATTTTTCTTAATCTATAGAACGTATTTTTTTACATAAGCTAGACAAACTTCACGCAAATTCGTTTATAAATCACAGCATTCTATACTATAATAATAAACAATTGTCACTTTAGTAGTGGTATCATATGAAATAGTTTCAATTTTCGTTCAAAACAGGTCTTTGGAAGTAACCGATAATTAATTCTAGTGGGTGTTATTATTAGCTATTTTTAGGTAACGTGCCATGCATACATACATTGATCACACAGTGATGAACAGTGAAATAGTTTGCGAGAAACATTTTCTTCTAGATGTCTGCACATATGGTGCTTCTGTTTAAAATCACGTTTGTTGAAAATGAATGCTGATGACTGCTACTTTACTTAGAGTTATTTTTAGTAGATGTGACTGTCAACTGCCTAAAAAGCTAAATCGTTACGATTTCTTGGACAATTGTTGAAATCGTGTCATGCATACATTGAGACAAAACATTCAACAGAGAAATGAAGTTCTTTTAAGCACGTTAGAGTTTTTTTTAAATACACAAAAAGTTTATCACATCTATCCACACAGGTATTTGTAAATCACTATACGTCATATTTATTAACAGTAAATACCAGTGATAATTATTTAACAGTTATTTTTAGTAATGTTTTTAATAAACTAAATTACCTTAGAACATTAACCTGTAGTACTTCAAGTACGCTTCGCGGTAGCATTTTTTCCATAGGTCACAAGTTTTTATGTTTTATTGTTTTATTAATTAATACTAATAACTATTATTTTAGTAACTGTGATTTAGACAATCATAGTTTTCGTTACTGTATTATGCATGTACTAAGACTAGCTTAAAATGTATTTTAGTTAGAATGACAACCTTGTAAGTACCATCTTTCTTAAATTAAATGCGAATATAAGCTCCACAAATCTTGTGCCACTGAAACTAGAGACGCACTATATACCTTGCGATGCGTAATTCAGAATTGTTCGAAAATAATTTTTAGTTAATATTTCGGTGTCTTATAACTTCGGTTGCATAAAAAATCGAAGATTTGTGGAATATATATTCACATTCCACAAAAGATGTTACATAAACATATTTTTTATGTGAAATACGAAATGTCCACATCAATATACGTATATGTAGATGGCTGTTACTTTAACAACTGTTATTTTAGTAACTGTTACCTAAACAATCATCACTTTTGTTACTATATTATGCATACCCTGAGACCCAGCTTAAAACTGTGATTTTAGTTAGAATGATATTCTTATAAGTACATAACCATACTTTTTATGTGAAATACGAAATGTCCACATTAGCATACATGTAGATGGCTGTTACTTTAACAACTGTTATTTTAGTAACTGTGACATAGATATATATATTCACATTTCACAAAAGATGTTACATAAACGTATTTTTATGTGAAATACGAAATGTCCACATCAATACATATGTAGATGGCTGATACTTTAACAACTGTTATTTTAGTAACTGTTACTTAAACAATCATCACTTTTGTTACTATATTATGCATACCCTGAGACCAGCTTAAAACTGTGATTTTAGTTAGAATGATATTCTTATAAGCACATAAGCATACTTTTTATGTGAAATACGAAATGTCTACATTAGTATACATGTAGATGACTGGTACTTTAACAACTGTTATTTTAGTAACTGTGACGTAGATAATCGTCATTTTATCACGATAATGGTATACTTAAACTACAAAAGTAATATAAGCGGATCTAACCCTAAAGTTACAAACCCTACATTGTACGTATCTATTACATATGTTCCATATTGTAACCCTTATATAAACCTCCATGATATCCTCGCAACTTTCCTCCCCACACTTTTAACGACATTAGCCTCACGCATTATAACCATAAACACACCCTAAACAGTAGGCAAGCCGCACGATAACCGTAAAGCTGTCCTGACGATAGTTTGCAACTTACTTCGACTGGCACTAGGGCAGGTAAGGGTGGCCTCCCTTATTATGTCTCGAAACACGTCCCTGGTCTTCTAAAAGCGGTTATTATTGTCTTCATTACGACGGTCGTGATTCCCTAATTGCGGCACTCATAGGCTGTAGCGATAGTTAAATCTGCCTGCTCGAAATGAATTTATTTCGTTATAGATAAGCGAAAGGTTGTATGTTGTGGGGAAGATTTTGGGGCGACCTTGAATTGGATACAGGTGGATTTATTGCGCGAAATTTCGTATTTATATTGAAGGAATGTTTAAAGGTTGCTAACTTTGTCGGTTAGCACTATACACTGGTAGATTTTTGAGTCGAAATAGTGCTCTGGAACTACTTCTGGGCGACGTTTCGTCATCAACCTATCAGACACCTTCAAGGTGTGTTAATTTTATCGCTGCTGCTTTGAAATTGAAGAAATAATACATAAAGTGGATTTATATGGGGATAACGGTTACGATTTAGTAATGATTACGGAGGATTTGAAAAGGACATCTTTCTAGGTATACTGTAGAAAATTTTGGGATAAGATTTGATCAAAGCCAGCTAAGTCTTCCGGTTGGAGATTAGAAACTAGGATTTTATTTCATTTCATTTTATTTGTCATAGTTTCTACATCAACTCATAATGGTGACCTACTGTCAGTCTATTGAATATAATTGTAAAAAGTATTTGGAGTTTTGGGAAAAGAAAACACTTTTACTAAGCGAAGTTCTAGGATCTTCTAGAGATATTTGGAGAATATTTAGATGAGACTATTTATGGCAATAACGAAATGATTGACGATCATACGATTGACTGTACAATTTCTGATTAGATTTGTGTAATGCACGAGAAAGTAATGGGGGTTAGTTAGTTTAGTGGAAGGCAGTCATCCGTATGATTCAATTAATAATCACGCCCACTGCGATCACTAGAGTGGATGTTATCTTAAACTTCGTCCAAGCCCTTAAGGTAGCTCAATATCTTGCTAAATTAGATAGTTCTTCTAGGGAAGTCTTCTTGTCTGCAGCTGGGCAGTGGTAGAAAACATCCCCAATTATCTCCTTGTTTTCTAAATGCAGTCGGCATTCAGTCTCATGGGATAGGCCGATTCTTTGTAAGTAAGTGCTCTCTGGAATCCCTTGTTTGCGATAAGCCACCGCTCTGCGTTTTCCACTACTATCTCAGACGCTTGCTGCAGCATTGAGGGATTAGATGCACGTACCAGCAATGACGTCATCCGCGTAGAGGCAGACCTCATATGCTCCGACATTGGCTGGAAGATCGTTTAACATAAACTAGAAAGAGGAGAGGCCCCAGGATGGAGCCCTGCGGAATGCCGGATTTAATCTCTCCGAGGGAGGATCGGAGATCTCACCGTAAAGTCAAAAATTTTTAATGGGTGGGTTCCGTGAATCACCCTATATATTATATATGGTACATATACTCTACTATGATTTAAAAGGGAATGTTACTGTTTTACTTAGTTATATTTTAAAACTAATTAGATATTATAAGAAACAGGATATAATATGTAGCAGCAGACAGCCAGACGATGTCCAGGTGATGTAGGAAATCTCTGCATTTGGCAAGTCCTTCAAGGCATTTTCATTCAGAATATTCCCTTCAGGAAGAAAGATGATCAGCAGTGATACCTACACATCGAAAATGAATATTAGAATTTGAATAGTATACTTTTACAATAGATTTTGACAGATCAAATTTGGAGCCAAGTTCAAGTCAAATGAACATTCTCATTTTTTTTTACTGTGTATTAATTTCATTCAAATTTAGTCTAATAATGTTTGTAGATGCATTGGCAGTCCAATTGCTCTGATATGTCAACAGACAGACATGGGAAATTGCTGGAAATTGAGTTCTGTAACAATTCCATGTGTATAAATGGTTGCCTACCTTTTAGGTGCAGTAATGAATTTTAAGATTGTGAATTTTACATAGTAATAAGTGTTTAAAAATTTCAAATGTATTTTTCTCATAATTCAGAGACACATACTTTTATCATATTACAATTGTAAGGTGATTCCAGAATTTTGCAATTTTATTTATTTTTATTTCATTTAAACATTCGACAGTCCATTCGGTCACATGGATATTCTCATATATAAAACAATGGATGTTCCCCTCATTTCGGTTATATTAACGGATTTTCACAGACAGTTGGACTCCTTGACGAAGACAATCGCTTTCAAGTCAGTTAAAACATTTTTCAATTCGAACCATTCAACACCCGACCTTTGTTAGAGACAGACGTATCTCAATTTGTTCTTGTAAAATTTAGCGGCTATTTCGATAAAATCCAATTTTATTCCAAATTACAACCTAAAAGTAATTGTTAACTGTTAAACAAAGTTCATCACATAAATATTATCCAAATTACCTGCAACCTTTTTGGGTAATTTTTCTTCAACGACGATTTTCCTGAGTTTCCTGTTATGTTCCTGTCCTGAACGAGCCATTTTTCCGTGATCTGATGTAACTACGAGGTACGAAGGCCCTTATCCAACCTGAACAGTCCCATCCACACCGATGTTCGCAGAATTCGTCCTATTAGAAGGTATTCCTCGTCAAATCTACCTAAAAATAAACGTATTATTTCAATTCTAATCTAAATTTAATTATACTTATAAGAAATTTCATTTTTATTCGTTCAAAAAGAGTTGAGGTTAGAAAATTGTTTGTATCATCACTGAACGATTTGCAGTTACTTGGGGAAATTTGTATAAATAGGTTTATAAGTACTTGTTATGTATTTACGTTACGAACCAATATCCAGTAATTTACCATCAAGGTTGGCCATACTGTCTCACACGTCTATTTAAGTCTAGCATAACTCCGTTTGAACGGTCAGAAATCGCGGGAATATTGAAATTTAATTTAGACGTATACACGTTTGAAACTATGAGTTTAAAATTGTAAAAAGTGGAACTACTTATAAAACTTTAGTGTTATTAATTAAACGGACTCACGTACTTACCTGAGATAAGAATATCCAGAGATTTATGTCTGATTTTAAACAAATTCACATTTAGAATTTTTTTTTATTAAATAAAATCACTTTCATCCACAATTAAATGTTTTAATTTTACATGAGAGAGTGAATACCATTGAGGCACAACATTATCGTGCCTACGATAGCATTTAAACTGGTCATAAACATTGAAATTGAAGGAGAGGACAATTAGGCAACAATCTTGCACGCTTGCCTTTTACGTACTAAATATAAGAGAGGTAACGAGCTATTCGTTATTTTTTTTTTATGTCAACGCCCCTCGATCGGAAATTTCTCGCCCTGCATGCCATCTGGCTGGTGAGAGAGCACACTTCTAATACAAAATTAATAAAGATAGATGACACAGGGATTTAAAAAAAAATTGATTTTTTCTAATTTAATTAATGTATTTTTCTTAAATTTTTTTTTTTTTAATCCGGGCTGTAGGCTACTCTGTGTAGCGTTACAATATATTTACTTAATATTAATTATTTAGCTAACTATAAGCGAGGTAGCTCCAGTTACGGAGTCATGGTTAGGGTCCGTGACATAGTGGTGGAGGCGCCGGGAAACTTCGAGTGTAAGGATTTGAGGAATGGATTTTAGGCGTGTAAGGGCAAGTATCTCGGATTTAGGAATATTAAGTTTAAGAGTATGACAGGAGCAAGGTTTTGTAACGGATGGAATAATTTTCTGGTTAATTTTGGTTGCTTTTAATTTTTGAGCGTTATTGATTAATTAAAATAAAAATTCCATGGGCACCCACTTTTATTTACCCATCAATATTTTTAGCATACCACTCTTATAACTTCTCAATCCACCATTGTCCAAACTACAAAGGTAGAAGTGAAAGCGCCCGTTCCTCGACCGGTACAAAACTAAGGGTATTTCAACCCCTATTTCGAAGCAAAATATATAAACCAACAAGATCTAAAGGAAAACAAGCCATATATTTCCACGTCCGACGTCAATAGAAATCCAAACAGCATAATATCGCATTCGTTCCACCCTCTCCTGGACTAACTGCGAAATAATTCCTTCTTCCTTCGGAGTTATGAAATATTCCCCACCCTTTAGTATATCCGCAGAGGAGGAGCTTCGAAAATACGGGAGCGGATATGGTTGAAGTAGTTAAAGAAAGAAATTCATTAGATATATTACTTTTAGGGTCCCTTAATGCGTTATCCAGAAGTTGAGGATGGGCAAATGTGTACCGGGTGAGATAGGGGTTGAGGAGGAAGGGGAGGGGGAGGGGCCGGGCCGACGGCCATTAATATTGTCACATATTGGATCCGGTTCCGAAAAGCTCGCTTTCGGGATCTCCTTTCGGCGTAGAAGCGGCTCCAATCATCCACGGCTATATTAGGATCTCGGGTAAATATTTTCTCTCTCTTATTGCGAGGCTGATGACTACACCAAAGGCGTCCCCGCTACGCACGCGGGCGAAGTAATATTGAGAGGCACGGATTTTGGGAAATATTTCTTTGGCTTTGCGACGATTTAAAAAGGGAAATATGAAAGGGGCGCGCAAAGGGAGCGTTGCGCTTTGTACGTAGCGGGAGTATATCATACTTAAAGTATTTTTAGTGAAAATTATTAAGGATCCATATCCTTTAAGGTTCTCAAATCAATTTTGTTCTATGAGTTGGCAAAAACTTGGAGCCTGCAACTAACAAAGCTATCCATCCCGTAGTGTGATAGTCAAAGTTTTTTGTGTGGTTTCTTGAAAAGCTCTCTGCCAGATGTCCTCCTACACACTCCGATAAGAGCCCACACAACCTCTTACCACTTCAGTCAATGCAGACGCACTCCAGACTCCCATGTATGTATGTAATGTATGTAAATAGAAGGGTGGTGTTACAATGCGACCTAAAAGATCTATTGTGTCCCCTATTCTTGCTGCTTTACAGCTGGCTTTCCAATCCTATTCCTTTCAGAAAGTGTAAGATGTCAGAGGGCCCTCTTACCAGTCGGTAAGTCTCCCCTCTTCGATTTCACATGCTCCCAGGTGCAAAGCCCTCGAGTTGCACAGTGCTACGCAGTTTGAGAGGAGGTGGATGGGTGTCTCATCCTGGTCCCCACAAAATCTACATTCAGATTCCTTTTCCAATCCAAGCTTACTCAGGTGTCCTTTCAGTCTACAATGGCCTGAAAGTATTCCTGTTAATATGCGAACATTGTTCTTACTCAGGTTGATGCATTCTGTAAACCTCTTCTGGTTATAAGTTCCCAGAAGAATTTTACTTTGCCTCATTCCCTGGAGATTTTCCCAGTAACTGGATTTTCTCTGCTCCATTTCTATTTTTAGTTTCTTCGGTATTGTACTGCTACTTAACCCGCAAAAGGGTTCAGGCCCTACAAAAGGTATTCCAGCCCCTTTTTTTGCGAGGTTATCCCTTATTTCGTTTCCTTCCATTCCTGTGTGACCCGGCACCCACAGGAGGATTACTTTATTTCTTTTGCCTAACTCATCTTGGAACTAGCGTTGCGAACGAAGCTTTAGCCGTCATTCACCGCAGATCCTTCGTATCATAGCAGGGCTTCAAGCAGTATATTTCATTCTTTACGTGAGTGAATGAAGCGTTGTGCATGAAGCAAATTTCTCATATTGCCTTCACGCGTGAATATGCAGTGTGAACCGACGAAAGAGTGAAACGAGACTTATTCTCAAGTGACTATATGCATTGCGCACGCACTACCTAATATCTACCACGAATGACGGTGAAGGCATCGTCACCTACACTATACGTTCACGCCGTGAAGGCAACTTTGAGAATAGGCTTCACTTCATTCGTCCGCTTCACATTGCAATTTTCACGCACAGCTATACATATGAATGAAAGCTACGTTCATCCCAACACTACTTGGAACTGATTTCATATGAGCTCAGCGCCTTGATGGCTGCTTGACTATCAGACATGATGATAATCTCCTGCTTCCGATAGTTCCTATCCATATTGAACTGAACACAGACTCCCATACACGAGAATGAAATTGTTGAAGTATGCAGTCCTTACTGCCTTCATACGTGGGTATTTTCATCAAACGCCGGATAGTGAATACTGCTGAAGCAAGTTGTTTCGCACAGTGTCGATGAGGTAATCCCATCCCATCCTGGTGGAGAGTTTCAAACCCAAGGATTTCCTATTTCTAGAGCTTGACTGGCTTCCATTTTTGTGGTAAGTAGTAGCTGTTTAGTTTTATTTTTATTTAATTTAAGCGCGCTCGTTTGCTTCTAGGGTTGTCACAAGCTTCTACCTCCAGCATGTCTCGAGCTCTTCCACCTTACTAGAAGAGATGTGGCATCAGCATACTTCATTACTCTGGCGTCTGAGATATTGAATGATATGTCATTTATGTAGATTAAAAATAGCAACGGTCCGAATATAGATCCTTGTGGGACTCCACGGTGTACTGGCACTCTTTTGGACACGGTTTGTTGCCCGCCAAGTGCGCGAATCAGTTTCTTATTTTACGGTCTTTTTTTTTAAAATTATAAACAAGCTCCATTCTAATATTCTATCTACCATCTATCTTGAAGGTAAGATTTAAGAATACTATAGTCGCGTGTGATGTATCAAGGAACAAATAACCTCCTCTGATATCGTAGACCTCTAGCTTATCGAGCAATATTTTCTGTTCTACACAGTCGAAGGCCTTTCCAAGATCGTAAGATGATACAATAACTTCCTCTCCCTATATACTATATACTCCTACAAATCAACGATGGCTGTTGCTGTGGATTTGCTTTTTTGGAAGCCATGCTGATTTGGTTCCAAGATGTTATGTCTTTCAATAAATTATAGCGATCTTAATTTGATGATTTTTTCTAATATTTTCGATATTGCTAACATTATTTCCACCTTTAAAAACTGGGACTATTCTAGCGATCTTTAGTTCTTTTGGAAAATAACCTTTCTCTAAGCATCTATTAGAAGGATGTAAGGGGACAAACAACACGGATATCGTAAAGGACGCTCTGTGACAACAGGTATTTTAGTGGTTAATAATTTCATCCACGCAGCCTTTGAAGATAACGAATATGCGGAAATAAACCTGCTTGACCTGAGTAAGGCTTCGACTCCGTAGATCGGAATATATTGTTGCGGAAACTGGAATATTATGGCATTCGTGGTACTCCCCTTAAACTGCTAAAGTCATATGATTTGATGACTGTTTGGAATAATGCTGCATCTTCGGTGGGTGGAATTAAATACGGTGTTCCACAAGGGTCCATGCTCGGTCCATTGTTATTTATTATATATACGAATGACCTCCATTCAAACGTTCCAGACGCAGATACGTGTATTTACGCTGACGACACCTCTGTCTTGGTAAGAAGTAACAATATAACACAACTGCAAAGTAAATCACAAAGGGTAGTGATGAGTGCAGAAAACTGGTTCTCTTCTAACAAACTAAAGATGAACACAAATAAGACACAAAACCAGATATTCACCCTGAAAGATAATATAAACATCTCTAAAATGGGCTGAACACACTACCCTACTTGCCGGAAGATTGTCGTCAGCTTTATATGCAATCAGAAGATTGGTCCAGATTGCAACACCGGAAGTAGCTAAAATTGCATACTTTTCGAATTTCCATTCGCATCTTAGCTATGGTATTCTTTTCTGGGGAATGATAGCAAAAGCAGAGCAGATCTTCATCCTGCAAAAAAAGGCAGTTCGCATACTATGCGGACTAAGATATAGGGATTCATGCAGACCACACTTTAAAACCGAAAAGATACTCACCTTGGTCTCGCTATATATACTTAATGGGGTTGTCTATGTACACAACAAAACAATCTTCAGATTAAACGGAAATAACCACGCCCATCACACAAAACAGTGTAGACTATTGGGGCCCAAAAACTATGCAA
Source organism: Protaetia brevitarsis (assembly GCA_004143645.1). Taxonomy (NCBI): domain Eukaryota; kingdom Metazoa; phylum Arthropoda; class Insecta; order Coleoptera; family Scarabaeidae; genus Protaetia; species Protaetia brevitarsis. The sequence continues at coordinate 3,843,218 of RXPK01000203.1, read as the reverse complement.
TAGGTTACCGCAAAATGTAAAAGAATTTCCACCCAATAAGTTCAAAAATAAAGTAAAGCAATACCTAGTCCATGAAGAGGGTTACACGCAACAGATAGCCCATAGATATCCTTAGATGTTTTACTATGCAATTGTTGTATAATTCTTTCCAGCTTTATGGTTGTTACTGGCTAGATAAATATTGTTCGATAGGTCGGTTTATTTCTTTTCTTCAGCAAAACTAGTGGATCCTTGTTTGGACCTCCAAGCGTGGCAGCAGTCAAACCAATGGTCACACATTTAACGTGTAGTAGCAAAACGGTATCGTAGAGAACTAGTTGTCCGAAGCGCCTATCTTGACGCTCTGTGGTACGCCTCTTTCTTACTCATAATATTTCCCCATTTATTTGTCTACTCCCAGTATCCTCCACTAAAATAGGATAACAGAGGACTGTTCCAACTTGCTCCACGTCTTACGCAATTGTCATCGCGGGACGAAATGCAAATCAACCACGATCCCCTAAGCCTCTTTCGCGAGACGTATTGACGATTAAGGGGTGGGGCTGGAAACCGTTCCCGTTCACCGAGAAATGTTATTCGAGACGAAACAGCCGCATGTATCGGGGTGGTATTAGAGTCTGGTATTATTCAAGAGACAAGGGAATTATACGGTAAGTAGCTATAGTATCTACCCGTTTCGTAGCGTATACCTACCGGTAACTTTTCGATTCGCCTCCGCTTTCCACGAGGGCGCTTTGATCGTCTTTAACGTGCTTTCACGGGAAAATTTTGGGGCGGGGAAGTGATACTTCAACGTAATGATTCCTGGAATGTATTCCTGTGTAGAGTTTTAATACCTCTGTGATTATAAAAAGGGATCTCAAACCTCAAATCTTTGGTGGCGCAGGCATATTATAAAGATTTTTCAAGCTGGTATACACCAGAGGACGATCACGAATGTAATGTGTAATGTAAAGGTTCGTACACACTAGAGGACGATCAGGAATGTAATGTGTAATGTGAGGCGAATGTAATGGGGCCGAGTTTAACTTTGACCGTACAATAAACGAATAAACAATGTACTGCAATGTATCATATAATAATAACAATGTGTAATATGTATATCTATATCCAGGATGCTTTAGCAGTAAGGAATTAATTGGTAAACAGTGACAGATAGGAAAAAAGTTTAAAAGTTAAAAAAAAATAAGATAGATAGAATTCAGTAATGTAAACATATACAGGGTGTTCCATTTAAAAAAAAGGTAAGATATACGCATTTGAAGTTGACTGAATTAGTGACGAACATCCAGTATATTAAAGTACAACTATAAGCTTATCTGCAGGTGTAAGTAGATTTGTACTAAATTATAAGATATTTCAATATTTCGTCCACTTATTCTAAGGGGAAATTAAATTACAACCGCTTTTCTCAAACAGTACAAGTAACTTGAGTGAGAAAAGTGGGTGAAAGAAATCTGACTTTCTTTAATTCTCCAAAAATTTGAAAAGTTTAATTACAAATAAAGGAACAGAATTTAGAATGACGTCAATAACAATCAATAATTTATTATATATAAAAAAAGAAAAAAAAAACATTAAATACAAATTGCAAAAAAAAAACCATGAACTTAGGGCTCTGGCCGAAATCAAAAACTGCATTAGACACTAAATACAAAAGGACAATGCTAAATCCTCTATCAAAGCAAAAACAAATTTAGTTCAGGAAGATAATCCTTTTTATAACAAATCAATCCACGTAGTTTCAAAATTAAAACAAACTAACAATTCAAGTGAATTTACATAAAGGAAAACTTACATACAAGCACAAAGCTTCTATTCACCCAACCCGAGGTGATTAACAATTAATTACAAAACAGCAAAAATTAAAAAACGAAAAAAATGAAATCTTTAAACTTAATATATCTTCCTGCACGAAATAATAAATGATCCTATATCTAATTTGTGTACACAGCAATATAATACCAATTACTAGATGCTGCGCATCTAGGGGTTGAGGAAGGTGGTACTTGAGGAAGGTGGTTTCTTGAAGTCGGTCCCCATTCACTTAATCATCTTTTATAATGTGCAATACGTTTTAAGTAGTTTTCTTTTGTTTTTACTTTTGGAACACCCTGTATAGTCAAAAATATGTATAGGTTATGCAGCATTTAATTCTGTACAACTTTTGTAGAAAAGATTTGTTCCTAAAAGCAAAAATAGAGCTATAATGAAAAAACCCAGTCTTCCTGAACACCAGGTATATTTGAAAATGTTTTTAGGATATGCAGCTTTCAATTCTATAACACTCTTGTAGAAAAGATTTCTTCCTAAACGCAAAAATAGAGCTATAACAAAAAACCCCGGTCTTCCTGAACACCCGGTATATTTAAAAATAATTTTAGGTTAGGCAGCATTCAATTCTATAAGACTTTTGTAGAAAAGATTTTTTTCCTAAAAGCAAAGATAAAGCTTTAATCAAAGACTCAATCTTCGTGAACACCCTGTGTAGTGGAAAATATTGTTAACTTATGCAGCATTGAATTCTGTACAACTTTTGTAGAAAAGGTTTTTTCCTAAAAGCGAAAATGGATGAAATGAATCAAAATTAACGAAACAAATCTTTAAATAAAAATGAAATACCAAAATGGCAGCTAACAAAATAAATTTACGTCTACTTACACCGGCATCGGACAAAGTCACAAAACATAACAACATAAACAATACAAGTGAGCGCAATATGTACAACTGAATGAAATTAATATAAACACTTGTACAATTAAATAAATAAATTAAACAAATCAATTCAATTAACAAAACTTATATAAAATAAAATACACAATTGAAATTGTGGAAACTCTCGCAAAACATTGATAAAGATTGATCGGAATGAACAAGAAAAAAAAAACTGAATTTGCAAAAACCGGGGTGCCAGACCACAGCAGTATGTTATATCATATATATATTTTTTAGTTTATTGATGCTTTTAAAAATATAATAATATTGGAGGTATTGTATTTAAGGAGAGAAAGAATGTTGAAGGCTGTACTGATATTACGAAACACAATGTACAAATAATAATAATTTTATGTTATAGGAAAATCATAATTCTACAACAGTTTATAAAATCTTTTTCCCCTATCTGTCACAGTTTAGGAGTTATAGCGGAATTTCCTGTATACAAATACAATTACACATCACGTTCAAAATTTTTCATCAAGGCTTTTCCATTGAAAATATTAAGAAATTCGATATTACGTTCAAAATATTACTGCAACTTAAATGTAAATAAGTCATATATTTCGACAGACTACCTCCCATACCGTTTATATTCGCCTTTCATTAACATTAAATTCGCATTCGTCCTCTAGTGTATACGAGCCTTTAAGAACAAATATCCTCAAACTTGATATTGACTGTATTTCATGTCAGAACATATTCAAAGTCCTTTTCTACATCTTTTCTACAATTATACTTCTGATGCAGGAATAGTTATCCCTTGTTCCCCCACTCTTCACTTTTAATTCCTAATTAGTAATCGTGCAGCATTCTTTCTCGTTGCCGAAAAAGACAAAAAAAAACAAGCAACACAAATTGAGGAAAAGAATTCTCCATTACCACGACAGTGGAGGATCCGCGCGCCTTCCTAACTCGATACGGTTCAGCAAAAAGCTGAAACAGCACACGACAGCTATAACAAAGTTTAATCGAGTAACTCGTTAAAGGGAAAAGTCCCCAACTCCTCCGCCCGTGGACGGCGAATGGGACAACGGAAAAGTGTGGCAAGTTGAACGAGGTAAATTGCGATATAATGCTGAGGGTTAGTTTTTTTTGGGTATATTCTTTTGACTTTTACTTAGTGTTTCACGTGTGAATTAAGTTTCTGTTTAAATCCATAAAAATATAGAACTAAGGATGAAACAAAGGAAATATTGCAGTGTAGAAATCACACAGTCAATTTGGAAATGAACTGTAGAACACAATGTTAAGATAAATTAACAGGAATTCCATACTTAAAGCGTAAGTGTGGACTCTAAGCTGATTTTGGATTATGTAAGCGCCCTAAACGAGGTAGGCATTCAAAGGGAATTAACAATGGTTTGGATTCCTAGCCACTCGGGAAATGAGGCGGTGGGCGAGTTGATCAAGCAAGGTTCGTCAAGGTCATTCGTTGGAGCTGGTCCTTCTTTTGGCATTACCAAGTCGCAAATTAAAATATCCATCAATGAATGGATACATAATCAGTCCAGAGAGTGGTGACAAATCGGTCACCGGAGCAGAGATAGACAAAAGAGTTTGTAAAGAACAAAGGCCTGAATTTACTAAAGATCTGCTGAGTAAAGATAGACTGTTAAAATGATAGTAGGTTTGATAGCTGGTCATTGAAGATTAAATAGGCACATGTACAAGATAGACCTGTTGAATGATGCTACTTGCAGAGTCTGCGAAGAGGAGGATGTGCTGTGGCAAAGTGACGGCCTAGCGAGGAAGAGGTTTCTAGTAATGGATGTGGAGAACTCCACATCTGTGCTATCTTGGAGTGATTGGGAGCGGTCGGTGTGGGGTGTATACACGTGGGTGTCTGGTTGAGAACTGTCTTTAATGATTTAAAATACAAACATATATACAGTGTATGCAACACAATTTACACACATATATGACATCTCCCCCGTAAATATAAAAATATAACAAGACTAACAAATAACAATTAATCTTAATGTAAATATATGTATATATAATAAATAATATATCTACTTAGCAAACACAATATAACTATTTTTTATTATAATCACGAATAGCATATCTGGATGGTCTTTTTAAAACTCTGCCATACTTAGATTTTTTAACTTGCCCTGGTGGGTCATTAGATGTAGATGAGGAAGATTCACTAGAAATTGTTATATAACTGTCTGCATCAGAATCCTCATTTTGTGCAAATACATTATTACTTTCATTTTCTTTCTGAGGCTGGTTTAAATTTGTAATACATATCTTCCTCATCAGAGGCAGTATCGTAATTATCATAGCAAATATCCTCATTGAGCTCTTTTAAAAAGGTACGATTACGTCTTTTAATCATATCTGAATTATTTTCTCTAACTAAATAAGAATGATCATTATATTTTTTACAAACTACACCAGGCGTCCATATTTTATTATTTTTAATGTACACTTTATCTCCTATACTAAATGGTTTTAATGTTTTACTATGTTTATCATGATACCACTTTTGTACATTTTGATGAGTTTGAAGATGCCTTCTCTGTTCATTATAATTAACATTACGCGGTTTTAAAGATTTATATTGAATTGGTAAGAAGCCTCTAATTTTTCTTCCAAAAAGAAGTTCCGCATGTGATTTTATGCTATTAGAAATAGGATTGTTCCTATACTCAAGTAAAGCTACATTAATATCAGTTTTAGAAAATACATTTCTTAAAATACTTTTATATTTGTATAGATCTTTCGACCATACCATTTGATCTAGGGTACAATGGACTTGACGTTACATGATTAATATTCCATTCTTGTGCAAAATCTTTAAATTCAAAACAAGAAAATTGAAGACCATTATCTGAAAAGAGAACTATTGGTATACCATGCGCTGAAAATACATTCTTTAAAGTTTCAATGACAACTTTTGCTGTTGTAGTATGAAGTTTTTTAACTTCAACGTATTTAGAAAAATAATCAACAATTAATAAATAGTTACAATTATTTAACTGGAACAAATCTAATCCCACTTTTTCCCAAGGAAAGTTTGGTACAGGATGTGGAGTTAGAGGTTCCTTTGCATTATCATTTGAAAATCTTAAACATACACTACAAGACAATACCATGTTTTCAATATCTGCAAACATACCAGGCCAATACAACACATCACGAGCTCTAAGTTTAGTTTTAGTTACTCCAAGATGATTTATGTGCAATAACGATAGCATGTCCTTCCTTGATGAAGTCGGAACTATAAGAGCATTTGCCCGATATAGTAAATCATCAATTAAAACAATGTCTTTCTCGTACATTCCAATACAATTTTTCATAATCTTTACATTCTGATCTACTTTTTGGGCCACCCATTTTGCACATATTGTTTTACAGACTGCAGTGTTTTATCATTTAAAGTTCTTTCCTTAAACAATTTTAATTTATCAGAGCTTATCGGAAAATTATCAGTTAATAAATTGATTTGACATTCATATTCTGTTGAAAATATAGGGTTTTTACTATCATTTTGATTAGATAAACGAGAAAGAGCATCAGCAATATACATCTCTTTTCCTGGTTTATATATCAGATTCCCTGTGGGAGCGTAGGTTCGGATCCTACTGACTGCGCCATGTGCTATCTTGGACTGATTGGGAGCGGTCGGTGTGGGGTGTATACACGTGGGCGTCTGGTTGAGAACTGTCTTTAATGATTTAAAATACAACAATATATACAGTGTATGCAACACAATTTACACACATATATGACAACATCCACTAGCAACACACACAAAGAAACTCTCTCAAAGCTGATAGGCCTAATTAAGAGGACAAAATTAGTGGGTGTCTTCCAGTAAAAAAAGGATCACAATAGATATGAAAACTTCGTGGTAAAACAGGCCACCCTAATCCTCCAACCAATCCAATCTAATGCAGTTTTATAGTTTTTAGTCTCATGCCTTCCCTTTTTCATCTCGATCTAATCTAGGTCTTTACCGCAGCACCCTACAACCCCTCACTACAGAAACAACGCCATTCAGGTCGTAGTTCAAAGACACACCCCACAGAGTAACAGGGGAGTGAAACGATACAGCGACATGTTTGATGCGTGTGGCGCCAATTCAATGACTCTATTAAGGAAATGAGTTTGAAATCTCGAGAGAGCTCTTAGTTTCGACCGGAAGGTCACGTGAAGCTGACAGGAATGCAACACCCCGGATGAATTAAAAATGTATATAGCAGACGTGACGATACGGCTGTGCCTTTGTGATTTGGGACTACGGTGTTATTCGTTTGATTAGGACCGTAAAAGAAATAGAATTTTTAAAATGACAGGTTCGCTATTTGGCGGGAAATTTGAATATTTTTAACTTCTAAACGCACAAAGCAATTTTTTTTCTCTTTAAGAAGTTAACGTCAGCCGTTTCGGGATACGTAATTTTGTGCGGGAATAATTTTCGCGTTCCCGGATTTAATAAAGCAAGACGCGCAAAGCTTTAAAATTTTAATGCGTCATAAATATTTATCAGCGCGTGACGGTGGTTTTTTTTCTCTTCTATAGAGGGCGCTGCGTCGATATATTAACCGGAAGCGTTGAGTTCCCGGTATTTCACGATCGCTTTTTTTGCCTGGGTGCTCAATAGACGCACGTCCTTGGAATAGCTCACCCTGTTAACGATTGCATACGTATGGGTTCATATTGAGAACGAGGTAGCGCATACCGTTTGATGTGGAATTTCTTTTTTTGAACGTGTGAAATTTATATTTCCAGTAGATGCCCAAGAATTAAAGTAACTTTATTTTTAACTGTTTAATTTAAAAGTGATTGATGAGTATATCTTAGTCGCTGTAGGAATTTCTATCTTGCCCAATACTGGTGCCAAATCACCGCAATTTCATGGGATATCTTTTGCAAATGCAAATCTTTGAGAATTGCTTTCTATGTTAATAAAATAATTAATAAAATATTGGAAAAATCTGGTCAAATGACGAAGATGATATTAATATAGACTAACACGTCTTCTGGTCTCCTATCCAATCAAAGCTTTGTACTAGGGCAGTGACTATATACAAGAAGACAAACCAAGCTTATGGGAAAAGTGTTGCGCTTAAAAACAACCTTTTGGCGGTCAAATCCAGATGTCGCTAGTATCTTTACCGCCAAAAGTGGTGGGGTAGTCTGAATGTTTAGCGAGAATAAGAACCAGAATTTAAATTATATAAATTGTATAAAAGTACGATTCGCCAATAGATGGTACTGATTCATAACGTATTTTAATGTAATGAAATTACTATGATGGTAATGATATCGGAATTCAAGCACGGCAGGCGGCAACAATATTTTGAATATAAATAAAAAATAATAGTATATCTGTCATATGTCGTATACGAATTGGTAAGATATTATTTTTTAGTTCTATCTGTGAAGTTTATTAGTGTTAAGTTGTAAGTTTATTTTTATTGTTTGTGCAAACTTTATTATTTATATTTTGCTAGAATACAGCAAATGTGCTATACTATATAATAATAATTTTATTTTATTGGTAACTGAATTTAGGAAACCAAAAAGACAATAAACAGAATATTCTTGGAACTCTATAACGGTATGTCGGCATATTGCTATGGGTTTTATGGAAGTGATTAATAATATTAAAATTTGATATCCGAGGTAAATTAAATTTCACTTGAAATACGTTTACTTCCCCACTCTCAAAATATGAATATTTGTAATATTGTCACATATAATGGAATAACAATCAAAAGTTTCACTCCCTGGCTGTCTTTCTGATCTTTTAATGGCTTTATATTGTGATCTCGGACACCATCTTTGCAGGATGGACTTCAGGATCGCAATAATGACAATTTGTTTTCACCAGGTCTGCGCTAAATTTATTTGAAAAAATAATTTTTGGACTATTTACTATAAAAATTGAAGTAACACGTATGCCTTTAACATTTTTTCATTTTTTTGATGACCAAGAAATATTTAACCCTGAAATACTAACGCTTTTACGTACGCGGTTACTAAACAGAAAATACACGTCGCTATTTGATGTACCAACCCCAGTAACCCAAATTCAAATTTCCCGCAATTATATTGAGTAACTTCAACTTAAAGGTATTCAAATAACTATTAATCTAATACAAAATCGTAGGTAATTTCATGCTTGAATGTTGAAGTTGCTAAAAATAATTGCGGGAAATTTGAATTTGGTTTACTGGGACATTATAGTATTCCATTTCCATGATTCTAGGGTTACATAGAAAGTAAGAATGCAGTAAAGTTATTTTATTATTAAAAAAACGATGTTTACCATTGTTGGTTTTCCCACATAGCCAACTTTAAATTGGCCGTCATTATTCTCAGTAACTTCAACGTTGAAACAAAAATTACCTACCATTTTGTACTACATTAACAGTTATTTTAATGCGTTTAAGTCACTTAAAATAGTGGCGGGAAATTTAAATTTGTTCGTGTGTAGTTCGTGCATGTAGTTCGTGCTATATAGTTATATTTAAAATTAGAGAAATTTACAATGTTCTGCAGATTCTAATTAACTATCCATGCATAATATAAATTTCTTTTATTAGTGAAGTGAAAAATAAATAAATGAATGATCATTCATAATTCAAACATCACAAACAAATTATCGAATGATCGTCAGTAATATGATGCCTTTTTCGTCATTCCATTACGTCCATCACAAGTGCAGTAGAGAAGAGATTGCGGAATGTCGAGTCGTATATTAGAGACTATAAAAGACGTTATTTAAGAGTTCACGTTATATATCAAAGTTGTATGAAACACACGGTAACACTATATTTGAAACCACATATAATATTAAACCATTTTAAATTGAGCAGTGCCTGTATTCTTTAGTAAAGAAAATGTCGACAACAGTGGTTAAAATATAACTTTTGGGCGATACTGATAAGTGTATTTTATATATGTATTCGCTTCTCAATGTACTATGTGTATACAGCCCTAATAGCCAAATTTAAATTTCCCGCAATTATTCTTAGTAACTTCAACGTTGATACATAAAATTCCCCACCATTTTGTATTACATTAATAGTTATTTTAAAGCCTTTACGTTGAATTCATTAAAAATTGTGGCGGGAAATTTAAATTTGGCTATTAGGGAGGCTAAGTTAACTTACACATATGCTAACACACATTACGCATTAAACAAAAAGGAAACAAAATTATTAAACGTCACAATTTAATGTATATTGATGTGCCTTTGATGTTTCTTTTTATTTTACAAACTTAATGCTTTTCTGTGTTTACTTATAACGTAGCCCTCCTTCTTTTAAGTAATCGCATTTGTGAAATCTCGCACATCTGTCATTGAAAGGAATGCCGATAAGAAAATATACTCGTGGAACTATTATCTCGCCGTAAATAATATCGGAAAGACAGCCTTTGCTTTTTTCGATTTTAAATGTTGTACTCGTTGATATTCACATTACGTTTTATTTAGAAAAAAAAAAAAACAAAAGATGTCCTATTGATGTCTACAAGTGATTTGCTTGCTACAACTATTTTTGAGTAGATTGCGCTGTCATACTTAATACATGACAATAATTACTGGTTTAGCTCCAATCTTAATTTGGACATCCAAGCGAGATCTATCGATGACTTTTAAAATTAGTTCGCTTTTATATGGACTTGGTTTGTCTTCTTGTATATAGTCACTGTGCTAGGGCGTTGAATGTAGTTGGGGCTGCACTTCCTGAGCATCGGCTGTGCAAGCAAACGGACCTCCTGGTCTAGTGGATAGCGCGCTCGATTTTTAAAGGTTGCTTAAATTATGAATTAAACGCATTTTCTTCGCCGTTCAAAAAATAAAACAATATTTTTTTGAACAATCAAAGACCTATTCACAAACACCCGCGCACATGTATCCATTTTTTTTTTGCTTCAAGAATCACCTCAATTTTTTTCAGCTCGATCGGCGATATGCTATCCTGGCAGTCTCCTTACTAATTCACATTGTCAAAGAGTAGTAGTGACTATTTAAAACATCTCTAGCTCCGAAATAAACTTGGTTTTAGCCCAAAAGAAACAATCCTCTCATTGATTTATCTTTTCAAAATCTACACTAAAAAAAAAGAAAAAGCGAAACAAATCTACAAAAAAGAAAAGTCCCGAATTGAAATGTCGGAAGTACAATAATTAATAATCCATCAGAGAAGGAACGAAGGATCTTACACGAACCATCGGACATCCGGCAATATTAAATTTTTACGCTGAATTATTGAGTGCAAGGTCCGATTTTTTCGCTCGCAAGAAAAAAAGTTTAATTAACCCGGCTTCTATTTCCTAGAATCCGAGAGGAGAAAAAGTACCTCCATCCCCATCCACTTGAAGGCATCGAGAGAAAATTGAAGGAGATCCGAGAATAAGAGATTATGAATCTGATACCAGTTGAAAAAGACAAACGATTCCAAGAGGAAATGTCGACCGTCTTCGAATGGCCCGTTCCTGGTTTTGATTGATTAAAGAAATGCACTGACTGCATGCAGATAAGACTGTTGCACGCGGCTTAGATTTCGTTTTGTTGAAGCCAGAAAAGAAGGCAATTACGTTTCGTATTGTCTGGGTTTATTTTTATGATTTATAGTGTGAATGTTACTGGTGTAAATGCAAAAAAGAGCAGACTACATACCTAAGTACGTAGTTACTTCTCTTGATATTTCTTTTTGCGTCTTGAAGTTTTCGTACGAGCAAACATTGTCTGAATTGTTGCGACAAACTAATCTTCTTTTTGCGCAAACATATGGTGCTGCGACCCAGACGCACAAAAAATCTCTCTATATCGAGAACTTTTGCCAAGTCACATTGCCAACGTAATAAATATGTATGCAGAGAGTTTTAGTTACCTAAGCAGGGTGTTTCATAATAGGTGTATAAAAACAAAACTTGATTTTTGCACTGAAAAGTATTTTTGCCGAAATATTCGTTTATAAATAAGTTCTACCCTTCTATCTAAATATCGTGCCGTAATCTACTGCTGTGGCCTGACACCCCGAATTTTTGTAAATTCAGTGATCATATTTTACTACGATCTGTTTTTGTCAATGTTTCGAGAAAGTTACCTCAGAATTTAATTGTTTATTTTTAAATATGATTTAGTTAATGAATTGATCGGTTATTTATTTATTTAAATGTCCAGTTGAAATTGTTTTCACTCTTTAATATATTTTTTTATTTGCTCATGTTAGCTCATGTCCTTTCTTGTAGTTGTTTTCTATGTTCATTGTGCGTTAGGTGCAGCGCACGCAGCTGTTATATTTTATACGTATGTGACTGTGTTTAACCTTGTAAGTCAGTTCCCTGACAGATGCCGTGTAAGTACATGTAATTTTATTTTCTTTACTGCCATTTTGGTATTACATTTTTATTTAAAGATTTGTTTCGTTAATTCTGATTTATATCATCTATCAAGGGACTCATTTAGTAATAATTGTTATTATATTGTTGTGTGCATAATTAGATATAAGATCAGTTATTATATTTGTTCTGGAAGGTATTTTAAGTTTAAAGAGTTTAATTTTTCCGTTTTCTAGTTTGCTGATTTGTTTTTTTAATAATTAATCACCACGGTTTGGGTGATTAGAAGCATTGTGCTTGTATTTATATTTCAATTTTGTAAATTTACTTGATTTGTCCGCGTTTAATTTAGTTTGGTTAATTTTTGTAACCACGTGAAAAAAAAAAGGATTATCTTCCTGAACTGTTTTATCTTTTGCTTTGTTAAAAGGATTTGCATTGTCCTTTTGTAAATTAGAATCTTGCAGTTTTTGATTTCGGCCAGAGCCCTAAACTCACGGTTTTTTTTTCTGCAATTTGTAATTAAATGTTTTTTTTTATATATAATAAATTATTGATTATTATTAACGTCATTCAAAATTTCTGTTCTTTTATTTTTGATTAAACCTTTTCATTTTTTGAGTAATTAAAGAAAGTCAGTTTTCTTTCACCCACAATTTACTTTTCATGATTAAATTCAAGTTTTAATTTGCGAGGCTAACCCTGAGTTTTTCTTTTGCGCCTTTAATTTTATCCGCTGAGCTAGTAAATTCAATTTTTCATTTTTGTAAATTCATTTTGTTTTTTTCTTTGGTACACAGCAATTCTTTAGCAGCATTACTAAAAAAATTCCGCCATTCGACCGACTCGTCTCTAATGCCTGTTCCGTGTCGCCATTAATTTAACTCCTTAGCTAATACCCTGACTTCATTCAAATGACATTCAAATAAAACATGCACCGCTGTATCTACCCGATGTACCCCGACATACCCCTATCCCTCGACCGGGGGAGGAAGGGGAGGGGGGTTAATGATTCACAGTGCAAATCATTAACCCCCCCCCTCTCCCTCCCAATTATAGAATCTTATGTAACTGTTCGGCGCTTGCCCAACTTCGAGGTTCCATCCTGGGGTGTTCTGAGCCAGTATGGCCAACTTTGGCGGTACCTCACCTACTCTGCTCGAGTTCATTCTTCACTTGGGTTGGCTCGCGGATGAATCCGGCCCCCTATATCTACTCGCCTTTCTAAATCGCCTCCCACTTGGCAAGCAACGTTATGAAATTGAAGTTCTCTCAAACGTAAATCTTACCAATAGATTAAACTATAGATATATCCGAAGTAATGCACGCCGCGTCTGTCGAAATAGATGAAGAATAAACTAAGCTGTATGGGTAATACGGTCTTTAAAATAAAACTGCTAAATCACCTCAATATTTCGTCATATATTTTTTATGACTTCATCAGGAGGACATCTACAATATTACAAAGAATATGAACCAATCGTAATGAAAGATTTAAAAATAATACTTACAAAGTTCAAATATAATAATCAAATTATACGTATTTTGGATTTTTTTTAATTTTTTTTTTTAGAAAGTCAAAAAACATTTTTGTAAACAAGGTAATGTTACTAGGTATTTTGTAAAATGTTGCAATAAATATGATTAAGTTGATTTGTGTCTGAAATTAATTGAATTTTGATTACTGTTAATATGAACCATTTCTAGAAATAACCGCTTTTTGTAATTATTTTCAACATCAAGAATTTTGGTATTATCATAATTAAAATTGTAGTCTAAATTTTGAAAATGTAAAGACAAGGCGCATGAACGTTTACCTATACGACTATCACTTTTATGTTGGGTTATTCTATTTTTTAGCATTTGAGAAGTTTGACCAATGTAACAACCTTGACAATCACGACAAAGAATATTATATACCAAATCACTTTGGTCCAAAATTGGTATCTTGTCTTTAGTTTTTGTAAAAGATTGTTCTTATGGTTGTTACATTATACTTCGCAATTTTGATATTTTTAAAATCTTTAAAATGTTTAATTACTTGACTAGTTAAACCTTCTATAAAAGGTAATTTGTAATATTTAAAAGTGGTAGTTGTATTAGTATTTATACGTTCATGTAAGGAATTTGGAGAAAAAATTAATTTGGAAAGAATATTTTTAGGGTAGCCGTTATTGGAAAAAAATTTAAATAACTTTTTTAAATTGTCGTTAAGAAATCTTGTGTCGCTAATTTGTGTAATTCTGTTTTTCATAGCGATCACAGTATTATATTTCTGATTTATAGGATGATTAGAATAAAATTTAATAAATCTACCAGAAGATGTCGGTTTTTGATACCAATCTAATATGATAATGTTATTCTCTGATCTTATAACTTTGGTATCAAGAAAAGGTACATAACAATCATTTTCCAATTCAGCAGTGAATTGTAAATGATTATTATACGAATTATATATATTTATGTATTATCTACCTTATCATTAGGTATTGAACAAATAATGTCATCAACATATTTAAAAATAAATGGAATTTTGAAAGGTAATTTAGGTATAACAGCATCTAATAAACAATCCATAACAATCATTGCCAAAATTGGACTAATTGGGGAACCCATTGGTGTACCAAACATTTGTAGATAATATTTATTCATAAAAGAAAAATAACAATTATTACAAACAAAAACGTAATAATAGTATAAAATTATCTTTCGAAATTGTAGTGTGTGGTTCAATTAAAAACAATTTTTGTATCAGAATATCAATTACTAAATCTATTGGAATATTTGTAAATAAAGACACAACATCAAAAGATATCAACATAAAATTTTGAGGTATAATCATTCCTTTAATAAAATTAATGAATTATAGAAATAATACAAAAAATATTTTCTTGATAACAGTAAATGGTTTATGAATGTGTCTGATGTTAATATACCTAAAGAAATAAACACCGGTACATGATTCACGAAGTGATAAAGGTAGCAACCACTAGTTATTAACAAAGACGTACCGCCGAAACTACAAATGGGGGGCATATACGAACTTAGATGTGAATGTGGAAATCGGCCAAATAGGATGGAGCATTCAGTGCAGAGTAAAAGAAAATCATACGGACGTCCGCCTTGGGCATACGGAGAAATCAGCCGAACGTCCACATCAACAGGGAAACAACTGTTGGAAATAATGTAAAATATTTTCAATATCAACCCCTCACTATTCTTTCACCTCTCCCTCCGAATAAAATCGATATGTACAACACACGCCACTGTGATATCGAGGGCGGAGGGGAAGACGGCTGTCCATTCCCTTCCGTTGAATTTAAGTTTGACGAAGCGGAAAAAGTACCAAATGAATTAATCCATTGTCGTCGGGTGGCCGGCAAATTAGGTCGGAGCTGGGGAAGGGGAGAGGGGGGGGGGGGGTGCAACACCCCCTCCCACCCCCACTTATCGGAGCGTCCACGTTGCTGAGACGGTTTTAATTCTCACGGAGTGGCGCGGGGCCCTCCGAACATTCGATATTTGCAAATCGAAATTCCATTAACCCTTTTTTTTTCTCTCGATTTTCAATCTCCTCTCGACGAAGTTCTCATTACTGCAGGATGAGAACCAATTTCCTCGTTGAAATGTATGCGCGATAGTTGATATAAAGGGGAGAATGTGGAATCGAGGCGGTATACTATAGAAATCTGAAATGTTCGACGCGTCAATACGGAAGTTTAATGTCAAAGGTGCGATAGAGATATACACAGTAATTCCTGAACAAACGCGGAGACGATATTCGCGAATTTCTACTAAAAAAACTGTTACTGCGAAAATAGTCTTCTGGCTTATTTTTTACCTTACCTTTTCATTCTAGTCTAATTATTCCACACGGAAAAAAATAAGTATGTACTGCTTATTACAATGTTGCAAATAACTTTTTCTATTTTGCGTTCATAAAAACGCAATTGTAACACGCTTTTGCGTATCGAAAAGTGCTTCATTGTGATACGCCTTTTTTCATTTCTATAGGTTGGCTGTATTGAATACATTATGACAGAAAGCAAAATTGACGTTTAATGCATGTAAATTGTAAATACTTTAATCAAAAATTCTATACAAATTTAGTTTACATTGTTATTGTTATGAAACGTGGAATTACTGTATACATTTACACTGACGGAACAAGTATCTTGAGCATGTATTGTTATGCCAGGCAAATTCTTCGTAACAAAGTTTTGCTGAGTTATGTTATTGGCTTTAATGGTAGACTCTTGTGATTGAGAATCATTCGATGATATAACTCTAGAATGACCAGATGTACTTGGCCCTGATAGTTGTGCGCTACAGCCACTTTACTTTTCATAGATGTTTCGATGTAACCCTCAGCTACCGCAGATGACTTCCATCCACCATGACGTTTTATAGTCAGCAAATCACTGCCTGCGTCTGCTAAGTGTATAGCACTAGAACGTCTGAAGCAATGTCCAGTATAAAGCTCTGAATTGGGCAATTTTAGAAAATCAGCTATTAATTTAGGCATTTTGCCAATCGTATTAATTCGAATCGGGCACGATATACAATAACCATTGCGATATGTAAGGAAGAATCTTGAATGATTAATATTTTTTGGTCGCAGGGCGACATATTTTTTAATTAAAGTAATCCATCTTTCATCCGTAATTGCAAAAACTCTTACGATATTATTTTTTGTTTTAGGTACTGTCACCAAAATAATATCACTCTTAAATTCTAAATCATGTATGGACATATTTGTTAATTCATCTCGTCTACAGGCACCTGTGTAACCATTATTAAAACGATCTAAAATTAAATCCATTACATAAAAAATTACATTTTGCAAATAATATCGTACCTTTATTACTAAATACAATGCGTCAGAACCTTCTTCTATAAATTTATTAATATCTTCAATGCATAAAATTTTAGATTTCTTAGCCTCGTATCCCTCAGAGAATCGTTTTAAATAGGCTTGTAATTTAATATATTTGATATGTCTGTATTTTATAAATGGAAAAGCAAGAACGAAGCATGGAATACATAGACCATAAGGTAGAAGATTTCTTATTTTTACCTTATAATTCAAAATATGCCAATAAAATGTTTTCAGATATTGTGTTGACATTATTCTGTACAGCCCATAGTTCAAATTGATGGTAGCATTTTTCATACATATACTGCTTTTGATTTTTTCGGTAATAAATTTATGACGGCGTTATCCGCAATTTCACGCAGTTGTGGTGGCGTACAAGATAAATTTGTCTCAGTATCACTCATTTTTTACAGTTTACAGAGACTATATTATGAAATATATTGTTTAAACAATTTAAATAGCCGAATTTGAATTTTGAATTCGTCAAATGTCAATCGTATGTCAATGTGACCAACTTCATATAAAAATAAAACTCAACATTTTTAATGAGATTTTTATTAAGTATTTATTATCAATTTATAATGCAAAATAGAAAAAATAGTATAAAGGACTCGTTTCATAAGGCCTTTTGTCGCACTCGTTCATTAGAAAACTCGCCTGCGGCTCGTTTTCTAAAGTTGAACTCGTGCGACAAAATCATGCCTTATGAAACTCGTACTTTAATATACTATTTTGTGGTTACCCTTATTACATTTATAATCTTCTTATTCGCACTGCTGTAGCCAAAAAAACTGTCAAATTTGTAATGCTAATAATGCAACTGCATTATAGACACAATTTGACTAAAATAAAGGTAAAGCTGCTAATAAATTACTTACAAAATGTTGTTACTGTTCCATTGACAAATTCTAAAAATTTGTCTTAAAACTTGTAATAATGACATACGCAACTATGTGGTAAGTCACTACAACATTATCCCAGGGTAAAAAGGCTGATGACATCACATTTCTCTATCTTTCTATTGGTGCATTTTTTGTGACCAAATATTAATTAATGCATCTCCACATGCGCATTGTTTATCATTTCCGTGTTTACTGTTTATCTGCCGTTGTGGCACGTTGTTGTTTGGTAGCTGAGGTAAGAAGACATTTTGCACACGTTTTATCAAGATGAATAAGTGTGTGAAAGAAAGTTTGATGAATTGGAAATTATAAACGCTGTTTTTTGATGGTATGAAAGTTTAATATCTATTTGCTCCATCATCATTATTCAATTGCATGCATCTTTTACATTTAGCAGAATTAGTAATATTAATCGGCTTGATTGACTGAACAAGTTTCTTGGTAGTCGCTTGGTTTATGCAGTCATACAGCATACATCGGTATATATTGGGAATCACACACCAAGGTTATTCGGCACTTAATAGTGATAATGAATTATTATTTAGTAAATAATTTTAACTCACACAAATAACTAAATCCATTCAGATTCATAAGATATGATATATGTTGTACCCCTCCATTTTCTTTAATAGATTAACAAAGGGTGACAGGATAGTTAGCGTTTGGTATTAGGGATTAGTAGTGCTTGCTTGATTAATTTTATTAGGAAATAATTCCTATTCTTGTCAATTGTATTTTAGTTGTTACACAGGGGTTACGTTATTTTTCTCAAAAATGTGTTTAATTTTTAGTAAATATATCAATTACAAAGTATGTAGAAATGTGTATGTATATTGAAATTTTAGAGTATGTACCTAAAGGGTAATTAAGAGAATTGAGAAGCTGTTAAATACGTATATATTTTTACAAATTCGTAAAAGTTGACATGCTTCGTAAGTTTTAGTAAAAATAAACATAAACATACGAAACTGTTGTATTTTTACTTCGTGTTGAATAGAATTAGGTTATGTCTGAAGACGTGACAAAATAATAAGTTTTAAGGTTAATTTTTTATAAACCATACGTAGATTTATTTTAGTAGCGTTCACTACACATGTTTCGTATTGTTTTGTATGCAATTATTGTGGGTTCAGCCAGTCTTTATAAGTTTGAACTTGATACTAGTATTAATGATCTTAAAAAATTAAAGTGCGTAATGTGCACTATTACATTAACAAAGGTTGACTGAATCCATCATTGCGAAAAAATGATTACGAAGCTCATGGATTCCCTTATTATGAGAATTTTACTATACTGAATTTTACTTACATAATGTAATTATGTAACGAAAACAAAGAAATTTTCAATAAATATAAATGTGCTACCGACTGTTGTTTTATTTGCTTCGATTTGGTAAATATTTTTCTTTTGATACATTCTTTGTTTTGCGTAATAAGTTTGATAATAGGAAAAATACTGATTAACATATATATTTTTTTAATGTTAACTTCGACTAAATATTGCTTAAATGCATGTGTATCACCATTTCAATTTTTGAAGCTATTCTACCAGCGCGGATCTCGATGAAACCATAGTTAGAGTCCTAGGTAGGTATGTATAATGTAAAATAACTCAATTTTACTTCAGTAGCACACAAACTTGTATAATATACATAATATACAGGGTTTTCCACGGAACTGGCTGGTTAGAAGTTTTCCGGCTTAACGAAATTCCTCAGTTTTAAAAAATTGGGGTTTGCAACAATTTGGCACTTACTTTCTTTCTAAAATATTTTCACCTTTTTGCACTTCGGTAACCGGAAGTCGCCACGAACTTGTTATTTTTAAATGGAACACCCTATATATTATTATATTTTTGAATTTACCATAAAATTCTATGACGATTACCATCAGGTGTCTTATACCTATCTCAACTGTTTCTAAGATATTACGATTTTTGTTAAAATTTGACATTTACATTGTTGTATGTAATTGATTAATTCTCACTTGATTTAGGTTCAGAAATCTCCGACTTGAAATCAACAAGTACTAACATTGTTTACCAAAAGGTAGAAAAAAAAAATCAGTGACATTATACAGGGTGTTTAAAAATTAGTGACATATCCAAGAATTTTGAATGTTGCAAAACTTAATTTTTTCAAATAGAACACCCTGTACATTTTTCTATTTTTGGATGTACAATTAAATTTTATACCGATTTGCTGTAGCATTCCCTATACCCATCTTCAGTAGTTTTCTTTTAAATTACTCATTTTGGTTATTACCACTTTCAAATGGCCGAATAATTTCTATCTGTGGGCCATGACATTAACATCACAACAATTTATTATTATTAGTAAGTATTATTTTATAATCATTGTTTGTTACACGTCGCGTGTTCAGATAAATGCATATTATTATGGAACTTATGAATTAGATAATGAAAAATATTGGAGGAACTTATTCTAACCTAGATACTATATAAATTTATTTTAGATTCATCTGCATCTGAAAATGCAGGAAGAACTTATAGAGAATTCAATGTAATTAAAGGAATTTATTGGTTGTTAATATATCTAACGGAATCCAGAAAATTTTGAAATGATTTCTCTTAATAGCTTGGTTTCAAATTAAGGGAAATGGCATAAGCGATAACGACGACAACATAACAAAAATTGTTTCACTAAAACGTAGTGTGCTTGTCAGACAAATGTTTTAAAGTTTTTGATATATTAAAGTATTTTCAAAATTATAAAGGTTTTTATGAAGAATATTTAGATACATGCATACTTAACAAATGCAATTTACAAGCAGCATAAACTTGAACCATGACATAGAGCATCAAAAAAAAAAATGTGAATTCCGTTTACGTCCAAGTATTTTATTATTCGACGTCTTAATGTGTCGCCTTATACTTCTTCTCACTACAACTGGGTCTAATTCATCAAACGTTCTCGTCACACGAATCATTAAATCTTTCTTAGTAGTACCGAAAATTGCGTACAGTGTGTAATCAGTGTAATGTATTATTTCAAAGTTTTCTGAATTTTATTAGATATATTAGCCGAAAATAAATTCCTATAATTACGGTAAATTCTCTATAAGTTCATCCTGCATTCTCAGTGAATGTAAAATAAATTTATAGTAACTAGGTTCGAATAAGCTCCTCCAATATTTTTCATTATCTAATTCATAAGTTCCACAATAATATTCATCGATCTGAACACGCGACGTGTAACAAACAATGATTATAACAATAATACTTACTAATAATAATAAATGGTTGTGATGTTAATGTCATGGCCCACCAGATAGAAATTATTCGGCCATTTGAAAGCGGTAATAAACAAAACGAGTAATTTAAAAGAAAACTACTGAAGATGGGTATAGGGAATGCTACAGCAAATCAGTATAGAATTTAATTGTACATCCAAAAATAGAAAAATGTACAGGGTGTTCTATTTGAAAAAATTAAGTTTTGCAACATTCAAAATTCTTGGATATCTCACTAATTTTTAAACACCCTGTATAATGTCACTGATTTTTTTTTTCTATGTTTTGGTAAAACAATGTTAGTACTTGTTGATTTCAAAGTCGGAGATTTCTGACACTTAAATCAAGTGAGAATTAATCAATTACATACAACAATGTAAATGTCAAAATTTTAACAAAAATCGTAATATCTTAGAAACAGTTGAAGATAGGTATAAGATACCTTAATGGTAATCGTCATAGAATTTTATGGTAAATTCAAAAATATAATAATATATAGGGTGTTCCATTTAAAATAACAAAGTTCGTGGCGACTTCCGGCTAACCGGAAGTGCAAAAAAGGTGAAAATATTTTAGAAAGAAAGTAAGTGCCAAATTGTTGCAAACCCCAATTTTTTAAAACTGAGGAATTTCGTTAAGCCGGAAAACTTCTAACCAGCCAGTTCCGTGGAAAACCCTGTATATACCTATATAAATTATATATTAATCTCAATGGTGTAGATTAATTAAATATAAAACATTTTATTAAAACAAACTACTACATTTTATGTTTACGGTATTTACAAAATTGTTTAAGATTCTGTTACACTTAACAATAACGTACATTACAGCATAGTTACTACATTTATTGAAGCTAATAATTACATTGCTGTAAGAAAATATAATAATGGTTGTTAAACTTTCACTAAAATACTGTGAAAGCTTGACTTACACATATGTTTAGATAAGTGGTACAAATTGTAATCTATGTTAATACAGGACTTATCTACAAATGTTTAGAAAAATATACTACAAGTTGCAATAATCTGGTATTTTACTACAAGTTGTAGTAAAATTTTATGATTTTATAGTAAAATTTGTCGCAATTTTTTTCCGTGCATGCTTAATGCCACTATCAAGGCGCAAACATGGATAGACAAACTGTTACTCAGGCTTATTCAGATTTGTTAAGCGAAAATAAAGCGTATTCAAGGCCAAAAAGTCTAAAGTTTTGACCAGTGAAGAGCTGAAAACCTTTAAATGCCAAGGCTCTAAATGAGATATATTTGATGAATAAGGTAAATGAATTTAGTTTAATTTAAAAGCGTTTAATGAAGATCTCTTGAAACTGATAACTTTAATATTTGAGATAGCTGGAGTATACTAGAAACAAATGCTTGTTCCTGTAAAGTTATATCCTATACACCTTTTTACATTTTCAAAGTAATATTTGTTGGATAATTCTCCTCCCATCTCTAATACCAATAACAATAGCGGAATATCTCCCTTTTCCAATCTCCTTGTTTTCTTGTGTGATTCTTCCTACATCCACAACGCCTACGTGTTTTTTTTTTGCTCCCGCCGTAGAACAGATAAAACATATATATATATATATATTAACTTCCAGCATGTTGTTTGTATTCCTCCATTTCTCAACATATTTTCGTTAGGATAACTTAAGGGCTAACATCTGACGGGTGCTAAATCAAAAGCGAACGGAACATACATCAATAGGCGTCGGTGCGCGATGCGGATAACATTTTTTCGCGATCCGACTTCCGCAGTCGACTGTAACATCGGGGAAAAAACGCCCAGTCGAAAAGTTATTGGCACGATAAATCCGAGACTTGAGTGTGGCGATTCGATATGGAATATATATATTTTGGTGAATATCCAACCATAGTAGATGTAACTATTATTGTATCTATACACCTGTTTCTATATATTGGCTGTTAATTAATTTGCATCGTAGCCGTGGTAGTTAGGTGCATAAGTTTATCGTCCGGTAACTGTATTTTAACGTACATAGGCGTTTGGGAGAAGATGGTTGCTTTAAAAAACCAAAATTTGATTCTGGGGTTAACAGAACTCATCGTACTGTTGCAAATGAAGAAGCTATTTTGCAAATAGTAGAAGACAATCCTAGAATAAGCACCAGAAGAATAAGTGCAACTGTACCGAATGTCAATCGTGAATCTGTTATTAGGCAAGTCCTCAAAGAACAACTTCTTTATCCATTTCATTTCCAAAAAAATCATCACCTATTGGAACAGGATTTCCTACCGCGTTTACAATATTGCGAGTGTTCGCAAAATATAGGGCAAAACTTTCTGTCATTAATTTTGTTTACCGATGTCGCGATGGCATTTTGAATATTCACAATATGCATTATTGGAGCGATGAAAACCCTCATCAGAACATAATACGGAATCACCAGTATGGGTTTTCCATTAATGTGTGGGCAGGCATAATCGACAATTATCTAATTGATCCATTTCGAATGCCCAGACGATTGACAGGCGAATTCTATCGAATCTTTTTGGAAAATGAACTGAATACTTTAATAGACGATGTTCCATTGAATATTATAACAAAAATGTACTACATGCATGACGGCGCGCCAGCTCACTATTCTAGGAGAATTTGGAAATAGGTGGATTGGTCGTGGGGGACCTATACCATGGCCAGCTCGTAGTCCGACCTTAATTCCCTAGATTTTTCATTTTGGGGATTTATGAAAACTGAAGTGTATGCCGCAGAACTAAATAGTGAAGAACATTCATTCATTCAAGTTAGAGTGGACACTTGATGTCCGGGTACTTGAGCTAGGTGTTCATTGTACCATCCCTATTGCTTCTCTTATTTCCACTCGAGCAGCTTGGTGTTGTCTATAAAGCCCAGTATCTAGCCCAGTGGAAACTTGAGAACCTTTGAGGGCTCCAATAGATCTTTCCCGCATTACTTCTGCCTAAGTACCTTCAGTTCCTCACATGTGCAGATTACATGTAAACTCGTTTCCTCCTGTAGTTCGCATCTTCTACACCACGGTTCGCTTACCCGGCCTGTGTTGTATAGATGCTTTTTCAGGGGACAGTGTCTAGTTACCAACCCAGTAATGGTTTTAACTTCTTTCTTACTGCGCCTGAGTAGGTTATCAGAGAAACTATCATCCCCATCCCCTATCAGCGTTTTGGTATGGAGTTGACCTTCAGTCGACCTTCATTTCTTTGTACTTTCTTTATCTAACCGGGTCCAGATCTCCCTTCGTGCGGAATCTTTAGTAATCCCACATACGGGCTCTGGACCCATTAAGTGTCTCTTAGAGCCCTTCTTGGCTAGTTCATCGGCTGTGACATTGCCCTTTATATCGTCACGTCCCGGCACCCAAAATCAGAGAGTGAAGAACAATTATGGAACAGAATTGTGGAGTCTGCTGACAGATTTCGTAATAATGCTAATATATTTCAAAGATAGCGTCACGAACATTGGAAATGTGTATTCAGGAACGAGGTCACCAATTTGAACACCTTAAGCAGAACTAATATGTATCTTGTATTTTTAATGTTGTTTTGTTTAATAAAAGCCTTTTAACTTCAACAGCTTGTAACTTGAAAACAAAAAGTAATCGGACATTGGTGTATAGGAACTTTTTTTGTTATTTCTTGGTCCTCTATCACATGTTGCTATGCATTGTAAAAATATATCTATAAAGTTTTTGGCGAATATTCTAACAATTCCATGTGGTATGTTTTAATGGCAGACATTGCCAATAACATATCAGTGTTTCTGCTGATGATGATAGCTTTGCTATCGAAACGTACGTCCAGTTTAGTGCAGTTTGTGGTGAGGGGTCTAAGGAGAAATTCGCAGCATTACCAGTACCACAGTTTGGAGTATTTTCGTCAATAACATATCTGTTGAAAAAATGTTTTGATATGTATATATTAGACTCTAAGCGAAATTTCTGTCGTGGTTATTTCACTTAAACAGCCTTTTGTCATATTTGTCAAATCCAATCATATTTATAGCTATAGTTATTTACTATATTATTTAATATCCGTTCACTTTCAAGTCTGTCCCAATAAATGTATGGTGAAACACAAAACTCATGTCTCCTTAAAATTTCTTCGTGAGCGAATGATACATCTAATTTAATTTAAATCTAAACATATCTGAGGTAGCACTCTAACTGGAAAACTGGAGCGCTTAATGAAACAAGGGCTACATTTTAAGCCAACACAGAGAAACATTATATTTATAAAATATACCTTAAGAAGACATTAGTTTTGAATTTGACTGCACTCTCAATCAGAAACACACCGATATCTCTAGCTATAGCTGCAATCATAACAATAACCAATAGTCACAATTAGTACAACGATTATTTCTAGATATAAACAGGATATCTGCGTTATTGTGTAATATAACCATAGCAGTAAGTAATATCTCATTAAGGGATAGGTATCCAATTTGGGCGGAGGCCTGAGATAACTGCCTTTGGCTTTAGGAAGGATATGTCGGTATCAGATTATGTACACCTAATTCTGGCTTAGTTGAATACGATTACATTGTCCTATAAACTGTTGTATCTAACGGATAATGTTATGCTATAAACAGGAATGCTGATGTCGATACACAAATTGTAACAGAAAGCTAGGAAAGGATAATATTATTATTAAACATACATTGTGTTAACTTTATCGTATTTTAAGATAGTTTTTGGTAAAAAGTTGTTTTCTATATACCATGTGATTCAAAATGATTGTCGTAAGAAAAAAACTGTTTTCCGGAAAAATTTATCTATACTTAGTACCAATTTAATGAGCGAAGTCAGCTACATACAAATTTCATACATTAAATGAATTTTCTTGACATTTAGCGACATTGGCGTGCGTGTTGTAGTATCTTTCGATTATTTATCTTATAATTTTTTTCAAATCGTTTATATTTACATCAAATATCACCAACAATAGTATTTCTGAATACTGTAAGAAAATAAGGGAATTTATCTGTGGTAATAGCTCAACAAACAGGTAAAAAATCAATGTTAACATTAAGTGAAATAGTTTATTACATTTTATAACTTTATAGGCTTATCATACACTTCAGCGCAATGAGCTTCAAAAAAAAGTTACATTTTCATCCCTATAAAGTTTCTACGGTACAGGAATTATTACCATTAGATCACGATAGGCGATTGGAATATTGTCATTGGTTTAATAACAATTTAAGGGACGATGACTTGTTAAACAAATCATTTTTCTGGGATGAAGCCTGGTTTTATCTAACAGACTATATCAATTTACAAAACTATTGTATCTGGTCTGCAGAAAAATCCACACGAATTTCGAGAAACGCAATTGCATCCCGTAAAAGTTGGAGTTTGGTTAGCTATGTCCAGGCAACGAATAATAGGGCCAATTTTCTTCGAGGAAACTGTAACAGCCCAACATTACCAACAGATGTTGGAATTGTTTATTGCAAAGTTACAAGAAAATGATGTTGAAGTAGGTTATTTTCAGCACAATAATGCTCCAGCACATACTGCTCGACAAAGCTGCTAATATCTTCAACAGTTTTTGCTGACAGGGTCGTTAGAGCACAAAAATGGCCACCAAGATCGTCTGATCTAACCCCATTAGATTACTTCATGTTCGGCTATCTAAAAAATAGGATCTATAGAAACCGCATGCATACCATAGAAGAACTGAGAGATGCAGTTTTGTCACTTAATAATTATACTAATTGTATGTTATAATTTAAAGTAATAAATAAATTTAGTTAAACACCAGGTAGTACTGAATTGTAAAATCATAATTTAGTAAAGTTAAATTAATTACATTTCATTTTTACAAGCAGAAACACCAATCCATAGTCGTTTATATAATGCGAGTTCAAATATAGGTTACGTTTTCCTTATTTATGACAGATCCGTTTACTTTCTTATGTTCCAACACTGACTTAGTTCAAACCTTCATTACAAACACGCGGCATATACCTACAACCTGTTACTATCTATAGGAGCGGAATTGACAATCATTTTGAATCTCTGTGTATTACCCATATATATAATACTACTATATTGCGGGTATATGCTAAAAAATTCCGAAATCAAAGGGAGACAGCTATATCGGATATGCCACAACGTTCTGGCTGCATTATGCGCATGCGCGAACCTTAAATAACCATGCATCTTTCTTGCACATGTTGGTCAGTTGTTTCATTTCACACAATTTCACATGTGTTTTTCGTTGACAACTGTGCGTATGTTAACGCTTGATCATTGTTTATTGGTGATGTTGTGGTTATATCCATTGCTGTTGATTATTTTATATTATTTTAACTGTCATGAATTAGAATTGAACTCTGTATAAATATTTAGTTTTTTGGAATATAAAGATGGTAAGATATTACTATTTGTGTGGCCATCAACAAACAAAGGAAAACGTAAAGGCTTCTATGCATGGTAAAGCAATAGTTATAAAATGAATATATTGTAGTAACAATAAACTTACATTTTCTTAAGATTTCCTAAAGACGACAACAGACGATCTGCCTGAAAAAATGTTTATGGATTGTCAAATGAAGATGATGTAACAACTTTATTGATTTGTTCGGCTCATTTTCTTCCGGAGGATTTTATAGAACCAAATGCAAAAATACTTGGGCGAAAAAGTCTCTATCTAAAATCCACAGCCATACCATCAATTCCTACAGTAGCAGATAAAAGTACATCTACATCGAGAACTGATATACATATAATTAAAGAAACAGATAAAATATTCTTTTTAATATATCCATTCTATTTCAATATATTGAATGTATATTTTTCTTTGTAGTGGCTATCAATCATGACGAGATTTTAGTAATAGATGATAGAAGTACCCAGTTTCCTACTGTAGAAACAATGGATATGAATTATGCAGGTAATACTGGATATCTTGAAACTTGAAACATGCAACCGACTACCACAAGTTGTACACTACTTCATATGAACCTGCATGAATATGCCGCGCCTTTCTCTCATCATCCGTGATAGAAAAGATAGCGATGGTTACACGGATATTCACACCTTGGGAAGATGTTCTATAAAAGTATTATATGGAATAAGAATTTTCTCAGTTTTAATACCCCTGAACTGAATTTACATATTTTGAGTCAAGGAATTTTTAATAATCATTGCATGCAATTATGTAAATTAATTATTGAATGCTACATATCTATTCGATTGTATCACGAGGGAAAAATATCATCAAAGGATAAGAACATACATCAAAAATATAACAAATTTGTTCTTTTCCAAAATCAATAAATGTAAACGTGGTTTTTTATTCACCTTTCCCAACTATTTTGCTAGCTTTTAAAAAGAATCCTTTTTTTCAGTGTAATACCTATTGTGTTTTGTAAACAATGTAAATTGATTGAATTTGTTATGGTATAGTTTGAAATAAATATTCTCATATGAACATCAATGTATTATTATTTACCAGTATTTATTACGAATTCATCTATCCACTTTTGTATATTTACAGAATTAGTACATCTCTTAACGTCATTTATAGAGGCATAAAGGTCTAAATTTCGTTGCATATATCACTATAAAAAAAGGTCATTCTCTTAACAAATGAGGAAAAATTTGTACTCTTCTTCCAACGAATGATCATTCCATTATTACAATCATTTGATTATTGAAATCATTCGATTATGCCCATCACTACCAAATTGCTTCGTTCGCACATGCGCAAAACAATCGTAGAACCATGTCAGACAAAGAAACTCATTTTCCATCTCCCTTCATCGGCGAAAAGTTCTATCGTTGGTTTTATACGAGACACGCAATATAGTCGTATTATATATATGGTATTACCTTAAAAATATACAGGACACGTGCTGTTTATTTATATAAAATTCCGAAACCTGACAATTGTTATATCAAAGGCGACAACTTCTAATGACAGGCTTGACGATTTAAAATCATCATCAGAATTTTTACACATCTTCCACACCAAACGCAGAACCCTACCAACAGATTTTCAATCATCTATAAATCGTGAACATTATCCAATATACATCACGATTTCGAAGGCAATTCCTTACTTTATATGGTATGCTTACAACGTCGTACACGCAAAAGGAAATAACACTGATGACGCGTTATTGTAGAACTGACGCTGTCAAAAGCAGGGTTATTCGGCCGGATTGAGATACAAATTTCGCTGAACGAGTATAAACAGAGAGCGTTGGCCTGAACTCGGGTCTGCTGGCGTTAGATGGGTAATACAACGGATTCTATAGTCTCTGGGTGAATGTGTGTGTCTTCCGGTGGATGGAACGAGGAGAATGGAGTAAGATTGAAGGCTTGTCTAGAGAATGCCGGCTCAAGTGAAATGGCACGTTCAGTTTAATGGTATTAGGTTTTATATCGCGCTCGTGTCAATGTTGCTAATATTTTTCCCATCTTCTTGGTTCTTTCTCTTTTGTTTTTTGTTTGGTAAATGAGAATATTTCCATGTTTATTACCTTGTTTTTTTTTCACTATCCGTAGCCAATTTTGCTACCATCTCCTGCAAAAAATGTTAAAAAATATTAAAATTTAAAAAAATAAAATAAAAAAGGAAAAGTGGTACAAAATTTGAAAATAATTGTCATAAAGTTTGGAAAAACAAACAAATGTAAAAAAAGGTACAGAAAATTGGAAGAAAATTAAAAATTATTAGAAAATGTGTGAAAAAATAAAAACTGTAAGGAAGCTGTAAAATGTAAAAAAAAAATGTTGCATTTTTTTTTTAAATAAACAAATGCAAAAAAGGTAAAAAAATATTAAAAAAACGTTAAAAGGTCAAAAATAAACAAATATAAAAAATACATTAGTATAAATAAAAAATGTAAAAAAGGTGTTAAATGTAAAGAAAACTGTTAAAAAACGCAAACATAAACAAATGCAAAAAACGGAAAAATTTTAAAAACTGTTACAGTTTAAAAATTCCAAAAAGAGGTAGAGAGTTCCAAAAATGATAAAAAATTGTAAAAATACACTACTATAAAAGAAATAAAAAATTGGAAAAAAAAGAAAAATGTAAAAAAAAACTTAAAGTAACTGAAAAGAAAGAAAATGTTTTAAGAAATAAACGAACTATTAAAATTAAGAAAAAAAAATGGTACAAAATTTTAAAATAATTGTTACAAAGTTTAGGAACAAGTGTAAAAATATGTACAAAAAGGTGGAACAAAATTAAAAATTGTTTGAAAATGTGGGAAAAAATAAAAACTAAAAAAGCTGTAAAATTAAAAAAACCGTTAGAAAAAAATAATAAAATAAACAAATGAAAAAGAATAGAAAAAAAAGTTCAAAAGTGAAAAAACAAACAAATATAAAAAGGTATAGAAAATTGGAAAAAATAAAATTTGAAAATATGGAAAAAAATGAAAACTAAAGAAAGCGTAAGATAAAATAAAATAAAAAAACTGTTAGAAAAATTAACAAATGCAAAAAAGGCACAAAAACGGAAAAAAAATAAAAACTGTTATAGTTTAGAAAAAATAAAAAACGCCAAAAAGAGGTACAGTAAAGTTCAAAAAAAAAATTAAACAATTGCAAAAATGAAAAAATGCAAAAAAGGCTTTAAGGTAAAGAAATAAAAATAAAAAAGATTTTTTTAAGAAATAAACAAACGCAAAGGTTAAAAGAATAGAGAAAAATGATAAAAACCTATTCAAATTAAAAAAATATTGTAAAAATGTGGAAAATGTAAAAAAAAAACAAGAAAAACTAAAAATAAACAAATGTAGCAAAGGTAACAAATAGGGGGAAAAATTAAAATAAACAATTATTAAAAAATCAAAAATTTTGAAAAAGATTGACAAAAGGATTAAAAAAGGGTTAACAAAAAATAAAAAATACGTGATAAAACAAAAAAAGGGGAAAAATGTTAATGTTCAACAAATAGGTTTTGAAAAAAAAAGTTAAGTAGTGTAACTTTCTTTTTCCAAAACTTATTAAATAGGGGAAAAAACAAAAGAAAGCCACCTGAAACGCATTGCACATTCTAAAAGTGGAATGATATAGGGCGAATGAACCGACTAACTAAATTAACAACTACTGATGGGCATAATCAAATAATCCATAATTTAATGATTGTAACAATCGACTGATCATTCATTCATTCATCATTATGGAACATTTGATTATGCCCATCACTAGTTGTTGATTTAGTTAGTCAATTCATCAACCCATCACTAGTTGTTGGTTTGGTAAATTAATGATAAATGATTATCATTCATTCGGTATGGAAAGGTATTTTTTGTTTTTAGGAGCACATCATTTCGTCTTGTGACCTTATTCCCTCCCAATTCCAAATATAATGACCTTTTTTTAGGTTGTTTATATTTCATATCTTCTTCAAGTAGATATTAACCATTATATTCGGACGATTATTTATAATCGATTTTCATTCATAACCGATTATCATTCACAATCGAATGATCGTGCATATTCCAAACGTCATAATCGAAGTATCGAATGTTTCCGTCATTCGATTATGCCCAGTTAGCTTAGTTATCATGGTTCGAACGTCATTTTTCTGTACGCTTCATACTTTTTACTGCTCGCTAGAAAGCAAAAAACCGCACATACAATGATTGCATTTTCTAACCTCAAAGTTAATCAGCGCAGCATTTTACTCAAACCAAAATATCCCCTAAGCATCTAGATTCCATCAATTTTCGTATATTTCCGCAGAACGCTCGTGTAAATGATACGACTGATAGATAGATAGACTCCCCGCATCGACCATATTTTGTTCGGCATCGTTATTATTGCTATCTATATCCGATCTAAATGAACGAATCCCAAAACACCAGTCAATTTTCGGCAGGCCGCGCTGGTTTATCTGCGAGAACAATCTGCACTGACATGACGATCGGATACGGCGCTGCAACACGTGAGGAAATGAAAACGCTGCGGAGGCAATCGAATTTACTCCCTGGGTGATAATGAGCTCGGTGGATTCGTGTTAATTTATAGGTTAGGTGGGCGAATGATGGAGGTTATGAGGTACAACTCCTCGGTGTACTTTATTTTCTTTCGTAATTTGTGGGAAAGATACTGCAAATAAGTAAAATTTGTGGAGTGAAAAGATTTATTTTTAACTCGATATTATCTGTACGCATTGCTCTCGTCTTTTAACATCCTTTTATTTCTATTATAATTCGACCGTTACAGTTATTCACAATTTAGTTACATTGCAGAAATATCGAATACTGTATACTTTCATTAGTCGAGGAAAAGATACGAAAAGGAATCTGCTATTAGAACAATAACGGTAAGAATCATGACAAAGAAAAGAAAAACAAACGAACTTTTATCTCGCATTATTTCCACCTAATTTAACTTCTTATAAACCGACTGTCCCTTTATTAGTGTCGAATTCTCTCTGTTTTATCTTCGATTTTCGTCGAACTCATTGCGAAAATCTCGGTGCCAACTTAATTGACTCGAATTTACCGAATGACTCGCCCTGTTCGGCAGTACCTAATGATCACAGAGGGGGGTACAAAACGATCCACTCTACCAGCGAAGTGTTGCTTAAAACGGTGCTCAGTAAAAGTGTATTAAACAATCTGCTCTGTGAGACAAAATAAGGGGGAAAATTTGAAGCGAAATACTTAGAGAAGTTTTGTTTAATTAAGTGCAATGAGTTGGCGCTAATATTTCAGAAAAAAAGTGTTTTAATCACAAAGATAAATATATAGATAGAGCTTAGGGATGCATAGCATTCGGATCACATGAAGGCCGCCATTTTGATGTATAACAGGGCCGTAAGAAAACAATTTAAACATAAAACAAGGACGTAATGGTAATATATTAAAATAAAAAAATAGGTAAAATGCTCGTACTTCACTTTGACACTAGTATTATACTATAAACATACAGAAATTGTATTTATTACTGCTGGAAAGGCCTTACGATCAATATTATCGATATTTAATTCAAATGTAAAGGCTAATATAGTAATACTTGAAATTTGAAGTTTTTAGGTTATTTAATTCTTTTTGGGTGTAGTAAACACATTATGTCATGACATTTCTTTATTGGTGGCTAAACAATATAAGTTCGTTTCTTTTTTTTAAACTGTCTGCGATATGCTGAAATTACCAATACACATTCTTAATCTCTCGGATCAGCTGACTATTAATCCATCTGAAATAGAATACATGTCATATCTATGCTTTGTGTCAACAGTGCAGAAATACCTTTATTCTTTCGTTGCGATTGTATATATATTTAGGTAATTTATTTTCTCTCAGATTCTTTGCAGCAGACGTTAACTGCAATAAGAACTCTTCATAAAGGAGAATGCGATAAAGTTATACCACATATCTGTAACAGGATGGTAACAGGTAGATTATAGTTGGTTCTTACTGATGGAACCTGATATCACTACCAGGAGTGGTAAGACTTCCGTAAGAGGACCGCTGATTTGGTTATTTATATGCGTATTAACGGAAACAGCATGTGTTCCTGAGTGTAAAATAGCTATTCATTTTTTGAGCAAATGGAAAGAAAGTATTAAAAACAGTGTTCGAAAAGTGCTATTTCGAGGTTACGTGCGAGGCGTTTTTGACGGATTTAACATGAATAGTACCATAGAGTGGTACTGATATGGGAAGGAAAAGTTACTAAAAGTGCCCAAATTTTAGATAAAACAGGCGCCAAATACAAACTTATTTGTTAAGTTAATGGGAATCAATTGTAAATTAAAGTAATAACTAAGCAGCGGTTCGATACAATAGCCTCAAATTTGTTCGTTTTAAAGTATTTGTTTATTTTTAACACTACAATTGTAAGAATTATTATAAGTAGCCACATTCCTCATTATCGGTTTCTTATAATTGGTTGGTGTATCGGATAGAAATAAACTCATATTTCATATAGATGATTCGTAGGAAGTTTACATATAAACTGTATTGTATAGTTGAAGTTATAATTATAACAGAATTATTTTATATAAAAAGCAATTTGTTTGATTATATCGTAAGTAAAGCATTAATAAAAAGATGAATGACTTGTTTAAATAAATGAATTTGTCAATGTAATAAGGTGTGGAGTTGTTTCTTCTTTCTTAGTGCCTCTAAAACAATAATATATGCAAAATAACTAAGTATCCCATATTTTAATTTAATATATAGACTAATTTTGCTTTGTTTCACATTTAAAACTGAACTATAAAAACATAATATAGAAACAACAAACTGCTTTATGCAATTTTATTAAACAAAATCTTTAAATCACATTAATGTAATGAATTTGTTTGATTTTAAACATTTAATTTGAATCACACTATACATATCATAAAATGTCTTTGTTATCGGTCGCATTACCTATATTTATTTTTATGTATTTTAAGATCCTATGATATAACTGGTGCTATATCATCCTAAAGTACTCCGAATCGTTTTCTATGAGCCTAAGTATCCAGTGATTTTTGTCGTGACTCTGACGATCATAGTCTCGCTTCCTTCAGCAAAACCTCCACTTGAATATTGCAAAAACAATCACCATATCACTTCCATTACAATTCAATTTTCCCGTAAAAGGAGGGTTCCCATTTCCTACTCAAAGGTTTCTTTCCTTGCAATAATGTGTACATCAAAACTTGAGCAGACACTGAAATGGGATCATTAAATCGAATATGGATTATCTTCTATGTACACTTACCCAAGTAGTGCCATCGATGTATTAAGTATGCTCTTCTCTATCAACATTTCCAGAATTAGGTCTTCACGTTAAAAGACAGCAGAAACCTATTTCATTTTTTTTTTATTTCGGCGGCACTAACAGGCAAAACATCTCTACAAATAGGTCTACGCACCATAAAGAAGAGGAGAATTTAGAAAAAAATTAACTGCAATGGCTAAACTGACAACTTCAGTCACAATTCAATCTAGTTCGTTTGAAATTTGCGCCTGTTTTGTCTAAATTTTAGTAACTTTTCTTTCCACACCATTAACCACACCTTATATCTGTCAAAAACGCTTCGCACATAACCTCGAAATAGCATTTTTCGAACACTGTTTTCAGTACTTTGTTTTCATTTGCTCAAAAAATGAATAGTTATTTTACACTAAGAACCGTTTTACACGTACGAGAATTTTTACATAAATCATACTAAAAATTATCTCGAAAATTTTGGTGAGAATTTTCCTAAGAATTTTGTCGCGACACTTTCAAGTCGTTTTACACAGGAATAAGGTTAGTTGCATTTGCACTTCTAAGTTGTAACCTAAATCTAAACAATTATGATCTATATTTTGCTGGTTTATCAGTTAACTGCTATTTGTTTAGGATTTCTATGCTTACAACAACAAATATCGTGAAAATTCCGGTTAAAATTTATTCCTGTGTGAAATGACTTAAAGTATCGCGACAAAATTTCTTAGAAAAATTCTCACCAAAATTTTCGAGATAATTTTTGGTATGATTTATGTAAAAATTCTCGTACGTGTAAAACGGCTCTAAGGAACACATGCTGTTTCCGTTAATATGCATATAAATCACCAAATCAGCGGTCCTCTTACGGAAGTATAGCCAAGTATTCACTAAAAAAACTTTAGTCTAAATAACACCGTAAATATAAAATGTCAAAAATGCAAGAATAACCTTAAAAGCAGCACGATTTATGTCTGTCAAAACAAAACACTGCAACAACAGCTATTCTATTTGCATAGACAAGAATATGACTATTTATCCTTGTCTATGTCTATTTGACACCGCATACATCAAAATGGCGATGCTTAGACAACCAGAAAGTTTGCGAATGCGCAAAGGTCTAAACTCTTTCTAGTAGTATTCTTCTTGTCTATAGTTTTAATAAGGGCTTAGTCTGTAATTTTTAAGGTATATTCAACTGTCCCGCATACATTATCGTGTACTTCTTTATTCTCCGAGTAAGCATACGTAAAATAGAGAAACGTTTGTTTACAGGAAAACAGGGTCGCTTCGTGTTTATTTTCAGCTTGCGCCGGTAATCCACATCAATTATTACGCTTAATTTCCGCCTAGATCAAACTCTAGTAAGAATCCGTGTCTCCGCAAAGTGGCCGATCGCCCGCAATTCGTATTTCGCGATATTCCCAATATCGCCCAACCACGTCACGTCCTCCTCCGAGGCCCCATTGCGGTATAGGATATTGCCCATTTTCGGGATCGCTTATTTCACCTGTCGATACAGCTAATTTTCGTCTTAACAACTTCCGCGCCCCGGATTCAATTTCCATCCAGGCCGCCGCGTTGGCTGGGGCGAATTTCAATTTAAAACGTCGAAATTGCGGATGCCGATCGCCCGATGCGGGAGAAATATTCATTTACCAGTTATAGAAGGCGTTTAAATGGAGGTTTTATAGTGAAATACTCGGGCGCGAAAGGGGTTGCCTATGGTGAGAAGTGTTTACGTAACGTGTGTATAAATTGTCGCGCAAGCAACTCGCAGTGACGTGCTTCGTTCGGTTCCGATTCGAAAATCTTAATATTAAAATGTTGTATTCTGTTTGGTATTGAAAAAAAGAACAATGATACCCTTTAATCATCAAAATAACTTACCTACTGAAACCTTTACAGAAGGCTCTGTGTCAAATATATGTCAGAGAATGAGTGAATCCGCCATGTTGGCAATGAATGAGAGAGTACGTCAAGTATGTTGTGAGAGAATAGATAGTATCAGTGTTAAGAAGTATTGTAGTGCCTGTTTTGTCTAAATTTTAGTAACTTTTCTTTCCACGCCATTATTACCACACGTTAAACTGTCAAAAACGCTTCCCACATAACCTTGAAATAGCACTTTTCGAACACTGTTTTTAGTACTTTGTTTTCATTTGCTCAAAAAATGAATAGCCATTTTACACTCAGCAACACATGCTATTTCCGTTAGTATGCATAGAAATCACCAAATCAGTGGTCCTCTTACGGAAGTAAAGCCGAAAAATATTTATTACACTATTTTTTACACAACACAAGTAAAAGCAGAATTTTGGATTGTTTTGTGAATAAACCGCAATGGAATCAGGTAGAGAAAAATCGTTGACAAGTTTGACAAGCTGGGTATACCATGAAAACAAACTTCAAATTCGTTGTGACCTTCTCGCCGAAGAAACTTTCCTCAAAAAATGGGCCGATGATATCCTATAGATACTAACGCACCTAGTTTGTTTGTGATTTGTGTTTAAGCACAGACTTGTTTAAGATTTTTGATTCAGAACCGAACGAAGAATGTCACTGCGATTTACACATGTTATACATATAAATAGCGTAGTTGATATTCCTCATTTTATTCCTTTAGAATGTAGAAGATACAACGATTTAAAAACTAAGTTTTTTTTACAAAATCCACGTTTAAAATGCAAAGAACCCCATTTTTAAATACATCAAACACGAATGACATTTAAACTTACAACGCACAATAAACGAAAACGCTCTATAAAGCGCCCTCTGTTATGGAAAAGCGCGCGATAAGATTATGTCATGTCGGGAAATTCAAAAAAAAAAAGAGCGAAAGCGACTTCGCAGATAAGGGGACTATAACTCGCTTTAAGCGAGTCATTCACTGCGAAAATTCCCATTTCAAAAAGCAGATTTATCACCTTCAATATCGGTCAAGCTCCTTGCAATCTCCGGCTGAAGGCGGCATAGCATTGCCGTCCGACCTCTCCGCTAGTAAATTGAAATTGGGGAGTAGACGATCTTATTGTGGATGTATACTGAAAGTACGTTGGGATTTTCCTTTGACGGGGGTCAGGCGACCTTTTTTTAGACCGTTAAAAGAACCCCCGGCCCAGGATTTACATAACTCAACACGTCGTTTTCATCAGTTCAACTTTCAGCTACAAGTTCAGCAATATAAGTAAAATTTCTCTGGAAAAAAATCCCTGAATACATCAAACAATTCCACTTATATTAATATACCTTTTTCTCGTTACATATATACACATTTTATCTATGTTTTAAAAGTAAGTTGCTTATATAGATCTGCGATTACTAAAAAAATTATCTAAACCAGAGGATGAACAAATTTTATGAAGTAACATTCACGAAACTCGGATAGATCAAAGCGAGGGTGTTACTTGTCACTTAAACTAGATGAATGCCGGGAGTATTTCACAACCCTCGCGTAATACATCTTCTAAATCCCTCGGTTTACTCATCTCTTAGATCTTCTTAAGAGTTTCGAGGGTAAATTCACCA
This sequence comes from Protaetia brevitarsis, assembly GCA_004143645.1. NCBI lineage: Eukaryota > Metazoa > Arthropoda > Insecta > Coleoptera > Scarabaeidae > Protaetia > Protaetia brevitarsis. The sequence continues at coordinate 3,804,950 of RXPK01000203.1, read as the reverse complement.
TCCTATATTAGTTTTTCTTGTCGTAAATTTCACCTAGACAGACATAATATAGCGTTTTTGACATGCTCCTTTACAACAGTCTAGTCTAGTCACTATAATTCGTTTATATATTCTGTGATAAAAGTCACTGTATGGAATGGATGAAATTTGATGTAAAGAACACTTAAAACAAAAAATAAAATGAAATTATTTCTAAATATATAACAATGGGAAAATAAAAATTATCATAGTACATATATTATTATTTATTTCGAAGTTCGTTGCGATTTTAAATCGGCAGTAAATTTTATTATTTTAAGTTGGTATGACGTTGGTGACCTATGTTGGTGAATTGGGTTGTAATTTGGCGCGTTTTGCTAAGTTTCGGTTGTTCTATTTAACCTTAAACTTTGTTATTATTTAATTCGCAGCTGTACAAAAGTCTCGGACCGCAGTAGCGTTAGACTTTTAGCGTTATTAAACTTTAATACATCCGAACTTCCGAATACGATCTTGGCTCGTTTAAATGCAACATTTCCCACTGTTATGCATAAAAGCATCGGGCCCCGAAAGTTCTACTCGCAGGGCGAATATTATTAATCTGCGAGACGGTGCAAATAGAAGAACTCCAACTTTATTTAGCGCCAACGGATGTTGTCGACTCTCCTCCCGATATTGGACTTGGTAAAGTTTTAATTAGAACTCGGTGTGGTATTAAGTGATTTATAAATGCGCCATGTCTTCGCTATTATCTGCCGAATTGGCGGCCACTTGTAACGCCTTAGGGTACTACAATGTACAAGAGAATAAATATTACGCCGACGCTAACACGTTAGAGACAGTCAAGGATTTGATACGGTATTTGAGGAAAGACGATGAGAATCATGACATACGTAGGCATCTGGGTGAGACTAAAGTGGTGCAGACCGATCTCCTGCCGTTGATGAAGAGCTATTGGGAGGAAACGGAGTTGTTCGATGTTTTATTAAGGTAAGCGAAAAGAATTCCTGTATTAGTATTGTAATGTGATGAAAATTATTGCTTATAAAAAGTATTTTTGGTGCTGAAATGTATGCAACTTATTTTGTATTGGTGTATTTTAAATTTTTTACATACTCTACTACTAAAGAAAAGCTATTTTATGTTGTATTCGAGGGTTGCTTTGTGAAGATTACAAAAAAATATATACATCTTTATTCCCTTATTTTGCAATAATTTTGACAAAATATGTTTTTTTTAAATATCCTGTAATTTAAGTAGATTAGATACAAACTATTGTAAAATGCTGTAAAAGAAACTAATTTCATTTCTTTATTTAATTAACGTTTACGTTTTTCAATAAATTATTTTATTTGGGTGATGGCTTATTGCTAGTTACAATGAAATTACCGTTAATTGAATCACAAAACACATCTCGTTGCTATCTTTTTCAAATGCTGGAAGAAACTCTTCATTATGATTGCAATTTCAGTTCTGAAGAATACGATTAACTTTATTTTGACAATAGGATTTTGTATATTACTGTACCTCTTTTGCTATAAAAGAAAGAAATAATAATAGGCATTATTTTTCTGATCTCGGTAACTTTTTATTTAAATTTCTTAAGGATACAAAATGAAACAGAAGTAATTAACGTTTTGAAAGTTTTGTGGTGATCATTAGAGAAATATAATTTACTTAAAATCATTTTTAAAATACAAAAAAAAAAAACTAATTTTTAAAGAACTTGACATGGATTATAGTTTTCTGATCAAGACAACAAAATTTTGTCGAAACTTTAATTTCTTTTTCTGTTTCACATTGAATCATTATTAAATAAAATCATGGTGCTACTATCAAAAATTTATCTTTACTACATGAGGAAGGGTTGACAAGTAGAATTATGTAATGGAATAATTGTTGTATTTTATACATGGCGTGCCTGAACATTGTTAAAACATTAGTTCCGAAAAAAGGCAAAAAGTCAACATTTTTTAATGGAATACCATTTTCTTTTTACCTTATTATTAATTAACGCTAAAAAAAAATGTTGTTAAGTTTCTTGTACCTATCTGCAAGGGTTTTCAAATAAAGTATTTTCTTACATTTAAAAATAAATGTGGCAAGTTAGCCATGCTCGAGATGACGCAAAAACAATTGCAGTAGAACTGTCAAAATTGCGTACACCAAAATTCTAGCGCATCATGATTACATTAACGAAGATTATTTATTGTAGATTTATTTATTATCTATGCAGAATGTAACAAAATAATATCAGATGACATGTGACACTTTCGCTCTACGATATCCAGAGAAACAGTAACTGCTTTAAAACATATAGAGTTTATAAAGTTTTAAAAACAATTTAAGGATTTTTACAATACAATTTAAAATACTTTTAGGGTAGAGGTACTTGACAGATTTATTTTACATTCAATAATATACCGGGTGTCCACACTTAAGTGTGCACTATTGATAACTTTGTTATCTTTGGAGGTACAGAATCGGTCAAATGGACAACTCTTATAAAAAAATATCAAATAAAATAGTTATTGAGAAATCTTTATCTTCGTTTTGTTTGCATGAAATCGATATACCCATGGAAAATTAAAGCTTCACATTATTTGGTAGCTGTCAAATTATTTATATTTGTTGTTGTTAAAGTTACTGTGCGGAAAAAGTACTGTTTTTACAATTTTTTCAACCGAGAATGGCATTTACTCATTTGGAAAAGTGTGATATGTTGAAGTTGTACTTTCTGTTTAACAAAAATTCAGATAGAGCGCTAGAACGTTACATTCAGCAATTTCCTGACCGTGATGTACCAGACCGTCGCTATTTTTTAAAACTTTATCGAAGATTAAGAATCAACGAAACAGTTATTATAAAGAAGAGGATAAAAAATGATCTTATATTGTCACAAGAGACAGAAATAAATGTATTGGCATATTTTCAGGTACATCCAAATAATTCTGTAAGGGGTTTGTCCAGAGAATCAGATATTTCTCGTAGTACGATCCATAAAATTCTAAAAAAAAATTAATATGTTCCCTTTAAATATCAGCCTGTTCAAACCCTACTTTTGGGCGATTATCAAAAGACGTTTAACTTTTTCTCAATGGTTTATCAATGCTTTTGAAGAAAATCACAATTTCCTTAGACACATTTTATGGAGTGATGAATCTAACTTTTCTAATCGCGGGATGTTCAATAAAAGCAATAATCATTACTGGAGTCGTGAAAACCCATTTGTTGTTTATCCTTGTAATCCCAAACCGATTTAGTTTTAAATGTTTGGTGTGGTATAATCGGATCCCGAATTGTTGGGCATTTTTCTATCGAGTTCTTTAACAGGAGAAAGATATGTGGCATTATTGACAGAAATTTTAGAAAATTTTCTGGATGAATTAAATTTGGTAGACAGACAGATTATTTACTTTCAACAAGATGGAGCGCCCGCACATAATCACCGTGACACAAGTGAGTTATTAGAAAGATTATTTGGAAATAGATGGATTGGCACAAATGGTCCTATTCACTGGCCAGCGCGTTCACCTGACATGACGCCATTAGATTTCTTCTTGTGGGGAGCAGTAAAAAATCAAGTGTACAAACATAGATATAACAATAGTGGATGAGCTTCAGAAGGAATTTCAACATCATTGACGACATCGACGGTAGGACAATTTTGGGAGCTACTCGTAATGTTCACAGAAAATTAGTGAAATGTATTGAAATGGAAGGAGGTGTCTTTGAACATTTATTTGAGTAATTTTCTTGACTATTTTTGTATTTATTTTTATTGTTTATTAAATTAAACGCTTTTAATGAATGTGACGCTTTAATTTTCCATAGGTATATCAATTTCATGCCAACAAAGCAAAGATAAAGATTTCTCAGTAACTACTTTAATAGTGTAGTAAGACTTTTTTGTTCAGTTTGGAATTTTCTTCTAAATTGCAAAAAAATATACAGGGCGTTCCATTAAAAAAAATAATTTTGGACGAATATCTAGAGAACGCGATGCTCAATTGTTTTTCTGTTTTTACAATTGTGACCGCCATAAGAAATAATACTACTTTGTCTATCTGACCGATTCTCCAAAGATAACAAAGTTATCAATAATGCAGACTTAAGTGTAGACACCCGGTATAATCAAATATATTTTTTTTCTGTTCAATTAGTTATATTTAGTAAATATTTTTAATTGCTTGTAATTTAGAATGATTTTTCGGTTTCTTCGTATATTTTGAAATGTTTAGAATATTTTAATTTTTCTCTAATATATTTGCATCTCTGGTATTACCTTCTAAAATATGCAATATTTTCAGGATTTTATATACTTTCTCGGATAGCAAAGCTACCTTTTCTATTGAAAAGTAGCATATCTTTCTTTGAACTTATTAAAAATCATCCCAGGTAAAACTTTTTTCTTTATTTAGTTCACTACCTACCCCTTTTTTTTACAGATTATTGGTGAATTTAACCATGCCTGCTTTAATATTATGGCACGAGGAACCACCAACAGAGAAGACGGCAAGAAACTACTATCTGCAAATCGAGACTCACCTGCAAGATTACAAACAAGCATTTGCTGACGAAGGAGTTTGGGCTGTCCTCAGCACGAGAATAGCAAAATATTAGAAATCGTAAGTCTTTTCCCATCATTTTAAACTTAAACCAAATCTGTGGCATTCCTCTATCCAATGCAGTTTGACCCAAATTCACCGATGAATGCCTATATAATCCATACTATAAACTAAGCAGTAATCTGTTATATCGATCTCTCATCTGCCGTTAGACAACGGGGACTGTTTGAATTACCTCCGAGGTATATACGCTTTGCATTATCCCAGTCTCGAACGTCAGCATCATTAGACGCCAATTACCAGCCAGAATAAACATGTTTACGCACGTTCGGGCCAATTAAATACCTGTATAATGAGCTGCGAATCATTATTCGGGTATATCACACGTGAGCGGTATGATATTTTGGCGGGTCTTCCGTTTGTTTATTGTGCGCCGGATTAAATTGGATCCACCCAGTCATTAATTCAGTCTGTGTAGGAAGTTTAGGGCGCTCTACGGTCACGAATAGAAAGCTAACATAGCCGCGGAGTTGATTTTGCCCTAAATTGTGTGCCGTTGTATTGAATTAAAGAATAATGGAAGGTGTTTGTTAGTGCAGTGCCATCTAACGGCGGAATATAGATGCGTATTGAGTTGATCTTTTATTTTAATATTGCGTTCATGATGATAGGCATTTTTTTGTAAGGATAATTTTTTACACGTTTTGATACAGGTTTATAACATGATTTAGTTTAACCTTCAATCGCTCGCATAGGCGGTATTTACACCGCTTTTTTATTTTTCATTTATATTTTGTGTCTTATGGTGCGTTTTCAATTGTAGTATTTTTTGGGGTATAGATTCTATCATACTACAATATATTGACTGTAAGAATGCAGCCGTAGATTGGATAGGTGAAAATCTCACTGCTTAAGATTGCTTGATTCGATCGGAACCATCTCCAAATTTATAGAAAGGGGTTGCAAAATATTTTATCGTATTTGTATTGTTTCTTAAAGATTCCTTCTTCAAGAAGCACCGTTTTGAGTCTTTTATTTCCGGTATTTTGTTATAAATTTGTAGAAGGCCCTTTATGTTATATAGGTGCCAGTCTTTTCCTAGTATTTTAACACTTCCCACTTCCTGGTACACGGCATGATATTCTTGAGTCTTGAGGATTAACGATGATTGGTTTGCCTTTTAACAATTTCTCAACCCGGCCAAATGTTCGGTCCGCTGGTAGGAAGCTATGACCGTGTACTGGGAAATGCAGTATCTCTGCAGTACTTCTTGAATTGATCTAGGAGCTTCTACACGTAACCGATAGCTTAAAATGTGTATGATATGGGCATTCCTATTTTGCCCACCCCACCCATCACAAAAAAGCCTAACTTTAATAACACCTTCTTGAAAGGTTATGGATTTTAGATGGGTGAACAATGCTGATCCAATCTCTATTGCGCCTCTACTAGTCTCTGTTTCATTCCAAGTATAAAATACCGGATGCTTAGAGTTGATATCAACACAACAAAAGCTGTAAAAACTAATCTGACGTTTATACAATGCTTCTTGCATTGAGGTTTTGGACAGGGGGCGCACCTGTTGCAGGTCAAAGCAGAGAGTGAAGCTATCAGGATGCTCCTCTTTCATCAAATTAAAGAATGTGTTCGCCTTTACTTGAAAACTTTTAACTCTGGTTTTAAGAGATTATATCGTTTCTTTTCTTATTGCGTTTTTCAGATTAGGCATGTACTGCAAACATCAGTCGCAGAGACGATGTTATCCGAGATATTCTTTGAACATAGATAAATAACTTTTTTTTTTTCACCAATTAGCATTATGCAGCTACATGATTAAGCCATTTTAGGTCGAAGACAATAATCCTCTTCGATTTCTTACGATTGTAATGACTTTCAGTGGCAGGTAATCCATTTAGGAAACTTCTAACGCTTTCTTTTCTGCTAACGCTTAATTTAGATAGCCTATCCCCTCCCCTGTTTTCTTTCGGTATTTCGCCATCGTTAATAACTTTGGCATTATTATTTAATCGCCCTTTTGTGACGTTAAATGCAGCCAAAAAAAAACTTGGGCACCTGTACAGTCTCCTCTCCACAAGGAAAATAGTAAAACACAGATATCATCTTTGGCTTGGCCTTTCTACCGTCCATCTCTTGACCCATAGGTCTTTTTCGTGATGTTGGTGCCACAGTTATGTAGTGACAAAGTTTTTGGTCTTGGAAGGTTTTCTCGGGGATCTCAGAATTTTTGCCTATTTTTTTTATATGCTTTAGAAGAACGTCATTACATTTTAGACTTTTACTGTTATGATTACAAGGCCTCCTAAATTTTTCCAGATGTGGATCTACGTCTGCATAACTGAAAAAGAAACCAGGAATAAATTTTTAAAAAAGTTTTAATTTTTGTTGAAAAACATATGTTGGTGTGTATTAAACTATGCATGAAAGATATGGTTACCTACAAACTTCAAGATTAAACATTTCTACGACAATGTACAAAATCAAACACATCAATTAAGAATTTTATTTGGTATGTTAAAAACAAACGTATTTGTTAATATTTGAAGGCACTAGGTACCTACTACAACCACCGCCTATTATTGTAACAACACCAAATTCATACTAAACAGGGTTACTTACCGTTTATTCAATTTTGATTTCCTAGGGCGTTTATTATTCTTGCGAACCCCGTCATTTATCGCACTAACATTCTCCATGTTCATTGGATTTGTACAGTTTTCGAAACAGTTTTCAACAAAATGCGTATAATAATAAGTAAACTGAGCAATAAACATGGATCTATAATATACATCGATAAAGTATATCTCATACCGATTGACTCCAACATTAGAGAGAGGTTTATGAGTGAGACGGAGCTAGACTGGCAAAACATCCTTAGTCATAGGGAATCCCTTATAAATTTTTTAATTATATACCTTTTAACCGAGTTTTGCTGCGGTTTTCCCATTATTTTGTGTTGTGAACTGTGTCACAGTATGCTTTGTGTTGTCTATCGTTTTCAACGAGATATTCGATAATGTTCTTTAAATATCTACAATTTAGAGTTCTACATTTGCGTTTATCATATCATAATTATTATAAAAATGGTTATTTGTGTTGTGATCATGGATGTAAAATCGATTTGTGAAAGGTGGCAATTTAAAATCCATAGTGTGTTATTTTATATATTTAAGTAATTATTTAATGTTATTATAATATGAATGTGAATTTTGATTTCCTTCCGATTCACAAGCAAAAAAGAAGGGATTATTGTATTAAAAAGGGATGAGATGGCAATAAGAGAGCACGTTGAATGTCTGGAAAAGACAATTTGGATATATAAATATTGTTTATTTCAATGACAATGATGCTTACCCAAGCAAAAATGCTTTCGTCTTTATGCTAGTGCACTTAATTCCAATTGGAAACATTTTATTAGGATGTAATTGCATATATAGCAGGTTTCGTTGTTAGAAAGTAACATCTGTAATTCTTGTAATTGTGTGCCAAGCTTAACAAACAATGAAGTTTATCACTTTTATTAAATAGAAAAAATCTGTGCAATTAGTAAAGCAATTAAAGATGTTGGTTCCGTATGCAAATTGCTGAATCGTATTTTGGCAATAAGAAATTATTCACAAACTAACATTATGCAGGTATCAATTTTACAAAGTTTAAATAATTTGAATTTAACAGGTTATTTTAAACATTTAACAAGTCACTTTTACGAACAGCAGTCATTAAATTCATATCACTATCAATTAATAAAATTAATACTGCACAATTATCATACTCTAAGATTACATCACTATACAAGTGCGAAAATGCAGAAGCTATAAGAATTAGACAAGTGCACACAAAAATGGTATTATTTAAACATCAGTGATGTGACCATGTAAATAAGTTTTTTTTTTTTATTCAATAAAGATTAAAAAAATAGGTGTATGCTCTTATTTATAACCGTCGTTCACTGCTAAGAAGATTATTAAGACTTATTTATTTTATGAGTATTAGATAATTTAAACTAATAGTTCCGCCCTTTGAAATTATAAAAACCATTCAGGTGCACAGCATATTTCAAACAAAATTAAGGTAGAAAACAATTATCCTAACAAACAATATCAAAACTCATTAATAGAAATGTTTTCATGAAAAATCATTATCATAATCGTTTCAATATAACAGTAGCGAAATATATATCATACCCCTTTAATTTGTATAGGAAGAGTCTTTTGCCAGTACTAGCTCCATCTCACTCGTAGTTTTCTCTCTCTAATGTTGGAGTCAATTGCCTACATAGCAGCGGTTATATAGGCGCTAGCCAGTAGTATAATACATCCATGGCAATAAACTTCTCCTAACCTCAAACAGAAAAATATGGTTCGCGCATAATCGTATGTTAAATACCGACAGATTTTATTTCCGAGAGTAGCGTTACACTTCTGTATGTTGTGTTGCCTATATAGCGAAGTATAAATTCCATTAGCTCAGAATGTAAGAAGTCCCAATAAAAATACTACAATGTGTGATTTTGGATATGTCCAGTTTTGAATAACTTCGTATTGTACAGTAGGGTTTCTTAATGGAGTTGTCCGTGTTTGAATGACTGATTATCGAACCAATAAGCACTAGGCGGTGTCCACTTTTGTTGGAACGCATGTACTTGAGATGGCTGTCAATACCAAATTTGACCGGTTTTACTCGATCTTTCAAAGAGATTCGGCAGAAAAGTAGGAATTGTACCACAAACCGACCTTAACTCATTTTTTCCAAATGTTGGATATGTCCGGTTTTGAAAAAACGCTCCTCAGTTTTAGTATGGCTCATGCCGAGGTATTGATTTATCCGCACGGCCATCAAAAAATTCTAAGTAAGTACAGAAAAATTAGAATTCTAATTCATATTATCCATGGCTGTTATTCCATTTTAATAATCAAGGTTTTAACACTGCTAATTTGTCGCTACTTTTCCATTCGCAGCGTTATCTACTGCATTCTCAACACGAATGGAGTATAGATGTTTATGTTATGTCATAGTAAGTATACTTAATTTAGCAATTATTTTAGTGTGCTGCCGTAAAACAATCCTTATTCGTTAGTGGTTAATATACGCTTTTCTTACGTCGTTACGTTTATGCGCCGTAAATCTCGCAAGATGTCGCTACAATCGCTAAGACACCTTTTGGGAAACTAACTGCCGCTCTTTACGCCCGGAACGCGAAATAAATCCCCGTAATTGGGGATGGGACTTGCGGCCGGAACCCTATTTATTGCGATAGATACCGCAGAGGGCGCGGTAAACATTAAATTACGCGTCCGAATAAACAGAAACCGTCACACGATCGCGCCAGACTAGAATAGCGGCTCTCCGGGGGCCCCCCGTCTGCATCTGTGGCGGCGACCGACGTCAAGTCGAAACAGTCGTATCGGTGTGTCGTCGTGGTGGTGTTTGATGTGGGTGGGCGCCGTCTACGCAAACACGTGCATCACGAACGCAAACAGCACGACACCTGGTTCACTTTGGAGAATCTAGCCAACGGTGCTGAAATAAACGATAATAAATAGAAGGTGAAGGAACAGTGCGCTTCCGTCTTTCGATGAGAGTTGTGTGTTGTTGATTTTGTGGGATTTTCAGTGTGTTGGGTTACCAGTCACTACAGAGGTGCCTGAACAAATCGTCCCAGAAATTATATCATTTAAAAATATAATAAACAGAAGTGGGCCGAAAATGCTACCATGCGGTACGTCCTATATTTGTGATCGCAGTGCATAAATACGTCTGTAATTTTACTGCTTGTTATCTGTGAGATATAACTTGAATCAGTTACATTCTCTATCGGTAGAATTTATCTAAGAATACGATAAGTTTGTGTGACACACAATAACACCAGGTTAACCGATTTAGAATTGCTTACAATATGCCACAACATACTTATACCTCCATTCTCAAAGATGTCGCTTGTCTCTTCGGGGTATTCACACAGAGCTTGGTTTGCGCTTCTACCACTAAGAAAATAATTGTACTGGTTCTGATTAGTTTAATTTTTTTTTTTTTTTTGAGGAAACGTCAGTGTTAAAATCATGGTGTATACAATCACTTTAACAAGTTTCGAAAATGTATTTAGTAAAAAATGGATGCAAGTATGTCGTATCATCCCTCTTGTGAACTAACTTTGTTATGCAGAATTTCAAAAATGTAAGAAAGTCACCTAGACGTAAACAAGTGTTTGATTATATGACAATAGTGTCCTCTAGTATTATAATTTTCTGACAAGAGAATATTTGGGTGAGATTTATGAGATTTAAGTCAATTTTAAATTATTTTTGACGAAATAAATGGTTTTAGAAAACTATGTGAGATTTGGCTTCTTTTGTTAAAAGAATGTTTTTATATTTTTATATAAAGGTGACAGAGAATCATATCGTGTGCTTGTTAATTTGACGGTTTTATCAATTTCAAAAATTATCAACTAACCACATCAATTATTTTTTTCCTTAAAAGAATTTTAATTTGGCATTTCATATAAAAACGCAAAATAAATAAGGAAATATTTTCAAGAGCAAAATTAATTTACAATTTATTATAACCTAAATTCAATAAGTTATTTGTAGACATTCAAACAACATCTGTAAAGAAATTAAAATTAAAATATTTAAATGCCAAATGAGCACCATCTATATTGAAAAATGTCAAGCATATACAATGTGTCCTTGGATGAAGGCCTGAATAAGTAGAAAAGTTAGAAATTTTTTAGTTGGTATTGCATTTTTTGGGGGGGTTTTAGCCTTATTTGGGTAGAAAGTAACTTGTGCCATACTTTTAGTTTTGAAAAATCAAGCATGCATTGGAATTTTAAAAAATGATAGTTTTTCTCCCCCATAAAGTCATTTTTTTTGTAGCAGATACGACAAAATGTTACTAAGAAAAGTTGTTCAGGCTGATAAATTATGCAAATGTTCAAAATCGACTTGTTCAAAGTTGTTGAGTTGTTTGAATTTAATTATTTTTTATATTCTTATTTAATAAGCGATTAACTAAATTTTGCACTATATAATTATGAATCTAAACAACTTTTTTTTAGTAACATTTTGTCGTATCTCTTACAAAAAAGACACTTTATTAGTGGGAAGAATAACTCTTTTGTAAATTTTTAAAGCATGTTTGATCTTGTTTAAATTTTGTATACTTGCATCATTCATTAATCTAAACAGCTTTTATTAATATTTTGTGCTATTTCTACAAAAAAGGCATTTTATTTATTAGTGGGAAGATTTTTTGATTTTTTTTTTTTGTAAATTTCCAAGGCATGCCTGATCTTGTTTATATTTTGCATACTAGCATAATTTATTAATCTGAATAACTTTTCTTACTAACATTTTGTAGTACCTTTATAAAAAAAAAAGTCACTATATTAGTGAGAAGAACCACTTTTTTTTGTAAATTTCAAGGCGCACTAGATTTTTCAAAGCTAAAAGTATGGCACAAATTACTTTTACCCATGCAGGGCTAAACCGCAGTAGATGAAATTCCGATTCAAAAATCTTCAGATTTTTATACCTATTCATGCGTCGATCTGGGGACACACTGTATAAAATGTACGAAATGAATTCCAACTAAGTCAAGATCAGGTTGAATCAAACAAAATTAAAAGCAACTGAAATATGTAACAAGAGTCCATGAAATAGGTTATCGATAAATTATTGGAAATTGAGCAGCACTGTATAAAAGGACTCACTAAGCCACATGCATTTGTTTTATCATATGACATGGATGTCTGATCTGATTGCTTGCATGTCAAACTCGAGAGCAAGCTTTGGATCCGTAACAACAAGAGAGATAGCGTCGCTTTGCCATACTACCAAAGTACCATTTTTTTGTTTTCAATAAAATCGAAAAACAAATTGTTTTTAAACACCCCGTATAATAATAGATACTTAATTATACAAAACTTCACTGTTGAATATCATTTTTAATAATATCTCGCAAAACGACTGTATCTCTCCGTTGTTACGGACCCAAAGTTTGCTCGTATCTGACATTCAAACAATCAGATTCATTCGATCCATGCGATTTGATTCCCTGCATCCTTCCTCAAGTTTTTTTAAAAGTTACTTTACCCTAATATATAAATTGCTCTGAAGATCCACATTTAACAAATAAAAATTACTTCAAACGAACTTCGATCTGCACCGCAATCATCATCTGCCCTGGAAGAGCAGCCCCCCATAATTCACTATTAGTTTTAATAAAGCGGACACGGAAAAAGGGAGAAATATTCCCATCAGAGCACGCTGCCCGAAACATCTAACGCTATAGGAATGGCCGCCTGCCCAGTATCCTTAATTTAACTCTTAAATTACGGCGGAAAGTTTCCGGCCACTCTTTCAGACGTAGAATTAGTTTCCGGGATGGAAAGCGTCCGCAGTGGCGGGGCTCTCCGACATCCGGAACGACGCTAGTTACAGCGCCATCTTCATGTAGGTCAGAAAGGTTGCAGCTGGTGCGGCGAGGAATCATGAATCTCTGTCGGGCGTCCTGATAGTGTAATGTCTTCGCGTTACTGTTAGTAAGGGTTCTTTTTTTTTTATTGTATTTAGGATGGCAAGACTTCGTTTATAAATTCTCAAAATGCAAGGTGGTTTTTTTCTGATGGGACACCGGAAACTGGAAGAGGTAGAGAGACATTAAAATGAGGAAAGATTTGCAGTTTTGCGAGGTTAATGTGTCGGAGTAATTAATTTTTATTTTGTTACTTGGTTCGGTGCCTGCAGCTCTGTTATTATTGACTAAGAAAATAGTGTACTTAACTAGAAGCCGAACATTCTCCTAGAATGTGGTCCTTTTTTGAAGTTGGTCCATTCGAGAGAAGTTTTCACTTTTAGAATGTGCAGTAGTGCGCTTTAAGTAGTTTTCCTTTGTTCCTATTTTTGGAACATCCTATATAGTCAAAAATATTTTTAAGTTATGCAGCATTGAATTCTGTCCAGCTATAAAACTTTTGTAGAAAAGATTTTTTTCTAAAAGCAAAAATAGAGCTATAATCAAACACCCAGTCTTCGGGAACAGCCTGTATAATTAAAAATATTTTTACGCTATGCAGCATTGAATTCTGTACAGCTTTTGTGGAAAAGATTTTTCCCTACAATCAAAAATGGAGCTATAATCAAAGACCAGTCTTCGGGAACAGCTTGTATAGTTAAAAATATTTTTAGATCATGCTGCATTGAATTCTATAAAACTTTTGTAGAAAAGACTTTTTCCTAAAAATAAAAATAGAGCTATAATCAAAGACCCAGTCTTCGAGAACACCCTGTATAATTAAAAATATTTTTAGGTTATGCAGCATTGAATTCTGTACAGCTTTTGTGGAAAAGATTTTTCCCTACAATCAAAAATGAAGCTGTAATCAAAAATCTAGTCTTCGGTGGGACACCCTGTATAGTTAAAAATATTTTTAGATCATGCTGCATTGAATTCTATAAAACTTTTATAGAAAAGATTTTTTCCTAAAAGCAAAAATAGAGCTATAATCAAAGACCCAGTCTTCGCGACCAGCCTGTATAATTAGAAATATTTTTAGGTTATGCAGTATTAAATGCTATAAAATTTTTGTAGAAAAGATTTTTTCCTAAAAACAAAAATAGAGCTATAATCAAAGACCCAGTCTTCGGGAACACTCTGTATGGACAAAAATATTTTTAGCTTATGCAGCATTAAATTCTATAAAACTTTTGTACAAAAGACTTTTTCCTAAAATAAAAAATGGAGCTATATTCAAAGACTCAGTCTTCGGGAACACCCTGTATAATTAAAAATATTTTTAGGTTATGCAGCAAAGAGACACATTAAAATGAGGAAAGACTTGCAGTTTTGCGAGGTTAATGTGTCGAAATAATTAATTTTTATTTTGTTATTTGGTTCGGTGTCTACAGCTATTATTGACTAAGAAAATAGTGTACTTAATGGAAAATGTTTAAGTGATTATGTGGTTAATAAGATAATCTAACCGAACTTTTCATTTAACCTCTGGTTTTTGTGATATGAGCGCGAAAACTATCAAAGTTGGGAAAATAAAATTGTCTGTGGGCGCATAGTATGTGATCGCGCATTTTGTAAAAGTATTTATAAATATATAGGGTGTTTTCGCAACCACCTCTAACTTTTTTTTATTAAATGGATTGCTTTTTTTAGTCATTATTTTGATAGCAGCGTAACACAGCTTTGTAAAATATCAGGTGAGTATTATCTTTATCGTAAAGTCTTTCCTCTTATTGTAGGTTAACCTTGTCTAGAAAAGTATTTTCTTCCATGAAATCAATAAACTTATATCTTTTTTTCAGAGGTTAAGACCAAAAAGTGAACTTATAAGCTAATTGATGTAATTAGGTCAAATTAAAATGTCTTACAGGCGGAGCAAAGGTACCGTATAGACTCGTACGCATCAGGGGTCGAGCGCGAATGTAATGTGTAATATAAGGTGAATGTAATGGAAACATGTTTAAAAACTCATACACACCAGAGGACGAATGTAATGTGTAATATAAAGTGAACGTAATGGAAACATGTTTAAAGGATCGTACACATCAGAGGACGAGCGTAATTCAATGTGTGATACATTTTAATTTAACCTAAAAATTCAAGATACTTATTTAAAAAAAATGATCAATTTGAAAACTATAATCATAATTGTTTTATGTTATATTCTGTTTAAACTACGATTATACTATTAAATATTATTTCTGACGCAGATTAAACAAGTTAAACTTAAACTAGCTATCATTGAGAAACTGAAAGAATGCTTCCCGTAATTTCAACTTGTTGATTTTACGTTTTCATACGACGATCGCTTCGCAATCCCACTTCCCCCGCTTTTCCAGCTACACTAGACCACAATAAAACCGCAAAAAATTAAAAATCCCTCTCACCACTCCCCTTTTGCATCGCTTTACAACCCCGACCATAAAAACACAATTCATATCCCGAGGTTATTTGCACAGTTTCGCCGGCGGTGCAGCCGCGTCGTTGTTTTACGGCCGTTCCCACACACACACAGTCAGATGACTTTAAATTCTTTCCGGGCATTCGCCGCCGCCGTTTCTGCGCCGACAATCTCCCGTGGCCGCCCTAGCGAAGTCGGTCGTATTTTATTTACCTTAGAGGCGAGCGCCGCGTTTTGCGAACTATTTGCATAGCATCGTAACGGCAACGTCGACCTAATTCGCTGTAATGAAATTACGGCCGCCGTGTTCTGGGCGCATAAAATTTAATATTTGATGTCCGGAGGATGTGGCGAAACGTATTCGAGTATTCGTTTCTCTAGGAGTAACGGATACTCGAACGCTGCAAATAGAATGACAGTGTTGTGTAAGTAACTGTTCGAAAAATGCGACTTTTGTAGCGCTGTTCAATAAACACACAGATGCGGGTCAAAGAATTTCGTCAAGGCTGGTACACGCCAGGGGACGAGTGCGAATGTAATGTATAATATAAAGTGAATGTAATGG
Organism: Protaetia brevitarsis; assembly: GCA_004143645.1. Lineage (NCBI taxonomy): Eukaryota > Metazoa > Arthropoda > Insecta > Coleoptera > Scarabaeidae > Protaetia > Protaetia brevitarsis. The sequence goes on along the minus strand of RXPK01000203.1, from coordinate 3,788,902 downwards.
AAACATGTTTAAAACCTCAAGGTGCGTCCACGCGCTCGGAGTTCGCCGAACTCCGAGCACTAGTTTGGCGAACTCCTAGTCGTGTGGACGGGTAGTTCGTAGTTCGGCGAACTGGTCGGCAAACTGTTTGCTTATTCCCGATCTTCATTGGAAAATGGCGCACGTCAACGTGTACGAATGTTCGGCTAGACGGAGTTCGTGCATCCGTCCACACATTTGGGAAGTATTTTAGAGTGAGAGGGAAAGCTGTTGACAGCTGTCTAGTGAGCTCGTCTCTTACTAGTCATACTATTATACCTACAGTTAATAATTGTTACATATGACAGCGAGTAACAGGTACAAATTTATTTACTGAAACTACTATGTCGTATGCTGAAAATGACAGCTTTGCCAAAGATAATAAACAATTCAACGTGTTTTTTTTTTTTGACATTGATATTGATAGTGCAATTTTAGTATTTATTATTACATTAAATTGATGCGTTTCAAGTAAATTAAAGATCTTAAGTTTTATAAAAATTAATCTTTAAAACTAATGTGTAAATAAAGTAATTAAATAATCGCAATGTTATCCTAAATATTAAAAGCTTACCACTCTTTCATATCTCAAAATTTCTTGAATTTTACTAAAGAGGGTCGAAATGTATATTGTTATGTGATGATCTGGTTTCATTTCATTCATTCATTCAGGTTAGGGTGGGCACTTGATGTCCGGACACTTGAGCTTGGTGCTTGCTCTTGCCCAGTGGAAACTTGAGAACTTTCGAGGGCTCCAATAGATCTCTCCCGAAATATTCCTGCCTGAGTACCTTCAGTTCCTCACATGTGCAGATTATATGCGAACTCGTTTCCTCCTGTAGCTCGCATCTTCTACACCACGGTTCGTTACACGCCTGTGTGTATAGATGCTTTTCAGAGGGCAGTGTCCATTACCAAGCCAGTAATGGTTTTAACTTCTTTCTTACTGCGCTTGAGTAGGTTATCAGAGAAACTACCATCCCCATCCCTATCAGCGTTTTGGTATGGAGTTGACCTTCAGTCGACCTCCATTTCTTTGTACTTTCTTTATCTAACCAGGTCCAGATCTCCCTTCTTGCGAAATCCTTAGTATTCCACATACGGGCTCTGGACCCATGAAGTGTCTCTTAGAGCCCTCCTGGCTAGTTCATAAGCGATTACGTGCCCTTTATATCCTCATGTCCCGGCACCCAAATTAGAGACACCCTGTTGTCTCGTGCCAGTGCATTGAGGATTGTTTGCGTCCCTAACTAGTTTGACCTAGTTACAGGGTTTAAGACTGCCTAATGACAGTCTGGCTGTCAGTCATTATGTTAATTTTCCTCTCATGCAGCCCCTTTGCAATCATTTCTGCACAGGCTGCAAGGCGAATACCTCTGCCTGGAAAGACCGTTGTATGTTTCCCCAGGCTTATGAATATCCTTATTAGGACTGGGCCGCAATACCGGCTCCTGTCCCTGGCTGGATTTGGATCCATCCGTGTACCAGTTTTCGTTAGCAGTGATCTCACTACGCGCCTGGTCTCTCTTCGGTATGGAGATTTTCACCTTTTCAGTGAAGATAATTTCGGGTGCCATGCTGTCCGTGGCATTTGTAGCAATGGCCGCGTCCAGCAACGTGCCCGTAGTATAAGTGTGTCCTCCCACCCTGAAGTTGGATGCCACAGGTTGTTGGCTTCAGTCTAAGATCACATTCATTGCCTCCGCTCTCACATAGAGTTCCAGCGGGGGGAGGCCCACATGGTCTCCAAAGAGGCGGTCCCTGTACTGTTAGTTGCCCAGTGATACCAGCAACGCCTGTCTCTGGACAGCGGTCAGCAGCTTCGCTGTGGAGGACACTTCTGTCCTCCTCCACCAGACTACTGCGCCGTATGTTATCGCTGGTCTTATCTATATGATCTGGTTTAAATGCATATATGATTTTTTTTCTATAAAGAGGCAAATAAATTAAAAAATTAAATCATATTTATTAATATATAATCATTTAAAAGAAACCACCCTCCTTCCTCACGGCCCTCAATTTGAAGCTATAAAGAATCCATACATCCCCAGTGGAGCGTGTTTGTGCAAACATATTCGCCTCATTGTAAATATTACTCATACAGGTTTATGATGCTCGTAGACAATTGGATAAAAAACGGCGAAGAAATTTGAGCAAAAAATATTTCTTTGATTGACCTATAATTTTTACGACGAATGTTTCAATAGCTTTGTTTGTTTGTGTGCTTGGAGCAGTATCTACTGACGTCATCAGAGTACCTTGAGAGCGTCTCAGAGTTGGATTTAAAGATGGTACAAACAAACGCCCTCGATTGCAATATAACCTTAATTTTATTATTGACTATTTTCAAATTGTCACAGCTATTATGAATAGGAAAAGTAAAAGTAATTTTTCAAACTAATGAATCTAGACTACAATAAAAATGCATCATATACTATATTTATGTACCTACCATGTGAAGTTTTTAAAATATAATGATCATACTTTACATCAATTCAACATGATCATTATATTATCTTATTCGTGCATATTGATGCAGTAAAATCGGATTACATTTACAAACGACAGTTTACAACACGTGTTAGTGCGATTAGGGTATGTTGCACAAATTGCGTCGAAATTGCTCGGACTCGGACCGCGAGCAGAACGAGGAACCTTTTTGTGATCTGGATTTGCTTGCTCTAAACAAACAAACACGCACAAATCATGCTCTTAAAATACAACAAACGCCGTAAAATTCCTTGATCTGCTTAGATCAGACAAACAAACAAACTAGTGATAACAATCACGTTGGTCATAACAATTTAGAAGGTCAATAAAACACTTTTTTTTTTCGAGTTTGTTCGCCATTGTATACGCAATTACCCATACATTTATCATCGTAAACTTGAAAATAACAGAAATTAAATAATAGCATAAGTAATTGTAGTTGTCAATATTTTCATAACCTAAAGATGAATTACTGGTGTCCGTGATTCATACTTAGTTTCTGTCATGCTCAACAAAAATGACAGAACTTCAACTATTTATGATTTACCGGGTTTCCCGCGAAACCAAAAAAGGGTTTCAGTTATACAATGACACAATGTTCATAACCATCATTAATTTCTGTACCAACACCACCCTAATTCATGCAATCACGCAAATCTACCACATAAAAGTCTCATACCGAACGTCGGGCGTTTTCCCGTATCTGCTCGGAGTCCGGCAAACCCCGAATCGTGTGGAGGTCGCGTCCATACATTCGGTAGTTGCGAACATTCGGAATCGGCGAACTCCGAGCGTGTGGATGCACCTTTATACACACCAGAAGACGAGCGCGAATGTAATGTGTAATATAAAGTGAATGTAATGGAAACATGTGTAAAGCCTCATACACACCACAGTACGAGCGCGAATGTAATTTTATATTTATTATTTCATTTTTATAATTTTTACCGTTAAAAAAAAACATCAGTGGTAGTTCATTTAAAATATGATAAGTATTAATTTGTTTGCGATGTCATCGTTTATTACTATGATCAATCAATATTAAATACTCTTAAACACAATAGTCCATACGCAACGGCCATCTACATATGTTTCTAGTTTCAACCAATGCTAATTTTCGATGACCGTCTGAGTGGAAGAGTCGCTTCCTTTACAGTACCGAGCATTGCACTAGATGAGAAGTGCAAATGTAACGCGTAATGTAATGGAAACATGTTTAAAAGCTCGTACACACCAGGCGACGAGCGAGAATGTAATGTGAATGTAAGACGAAAGTAATGGGGACCAATTCAAGGCCATGTCTATACCGATTACATTCGTATCAATATCGTGCATATAAAATCACCCGATTGTTGTTCTTATTTATAAAAGCGGATACACGGAGACAAGCCTTGACAACTACCGCTTACTATCACTGATCTCTAGTCTTTCAGGAGTTATTTAAAGTGTGGAATACAATAATCTCGTGAGCTTTTAGAACAAATATTTTGCTTCCAGGATTCTCAACATAGTTTTATTAGGATAAGGAGTATAGAGATTGAATTGGAAGTTTATCTTAGCTCTATATCTCTATCTATTATCTAGGCCAGGGGTGAGCATATACGAAGCCAAAGGGAACCACAATCCCATTTTTAGTATTTTATAAAGAGCCATACGTGGATTCACAAATTCAAAATTGTTTGTTGAATGGAATTGCATATTTTAACAAAACACATATAGAATATAGTTATCCAAAACAAAATTTTTAAATTTAATTTAAATTTAGTATTAAAATTTAAATACAGTCGAACTTTCATAACTCTAATCTCTATAAGACGAATTTTTCTAGATTTTCGATTTTAAACTATGGAGATTTTTTTTTTACATGCAGGATTATGCAGAACGCGGAGATGAAAATGGTTTGATCATCGAAAGGATCCTGATCTTAATTAGAAATATCCTGTATATCCCGATCGACCCAGATGCTGAAAGGAGACCAGATAACGATGCTAGCATCCACGACCAGGTAAGAAGTGTTATAAGTCAAAAACATGAATTGCTATTATTGAGTGGGTAAATATTTTACAGAGAATCGTTTACATTTTCGGTAGCTTAGTTGATAAAATCTTATTGATTTTCTATAATGAGGATGAGCAAAGTGTGCTTGATCATTATTATGAGCAGATTAGATAGATGTTTCTGTAACTTTCCCAAAACCTTTGTTGCTTGATAAAGTTACATCTGGAAATAATATAAAATCCATTCTTCCAAGTATAGGTCCATTTTATGTTGCTTTCACAGTTTTCATAGTGAGATTTGTGGATGTTTCGGATATTGAAACATGTTAATTCCTTACAAAATAAAAACATAAATTGAGACATGGCGGTTTTCTTATAGGAGACATACACGTAACCCCCTAAACAAATCCTCGATTACAAACTAATAAAATCTATTACTGGATCTTAATATATTCGTGAAATATAACGCAGCGAAACGAATAAACGACGCGACGTTCCTTTCTGTAAACATGTATGTACATCGCGAGCAAGCGACCGACGACGGAGCACGTGCGCCGAGTAGGCGGGACTGCGTTGATTTTATCAATGCCTAGCCGCATAAAGGACGTAGCGGAGGTGGGAGGATACGGCAGATTCATATGAACGGTGCACAAATTGACTGTGCTCCTGTGCTCGCTTCGTTGCGTTCTCGGTCACGTTAACAATCGATCGACATCAACGTTCAGATATCGTGGATAAAACTATATTATATATGTTTTGTTTATGAATGCTCACGTTCATAGGTCGTAACTACCATAAGAACTAATACTGTTTGTTGGTGACAGTTTTATAATGAAACCAAGGGTACGTAATTATTTTAATTTATTAAATAACATACTGCTGTAGTTTTTTATTCAAAAAAACAATTATCTGAATAAATTTCTTAATTAATGTTATTTTCATTGAAAGTTGTTTTGATATTTTAGGATAACGGTGTATTTCTTTATACTTTAATTTTAACAGAATTTCGTGACTATATAACATTATATTATTTATTTCACTATTGCTATATTTTTCGTATTGGACGGATTTGTTTCCAGGCTTTTTTGTTTGTTTTCTGGCTCTCTGCTTTTACGTGCGAGTGAGAGAGCGTGTGATATAGATATGGGGTGGCTCACATGTGTTTCTTTGCTTGAATTTAAAAATTTTAATATATTAATCTATTAATTGTTGCTGATATTAAGTCAGTGCTCAATGTGTAATCACACTCATGCAGTTTTAGATGAGTAATTAATTAGGTCTGTATTAAATAATTTTATATTTTAGTTTTAGGTATAAAAGATTTTCAAAGAATTGTAGATGATAAAAGTTGAATAAGTAACAAATAATCATGGTTGAACAATTTTAATATTAGTGTTAATTTTAAATATCTTAAATTTAACTTTGTAAAAAAGGAAATTAGACAATATATTTGTTAAAAAAAACTATCTATTTATTTAAAACACTGATTTAAATTTTCGTTTGAGGACTTCATCTACAGCAATACGTTTATTAAACCCGCACATAAAATTACAAACTAAACTCGTAAATCTTTAACTGTTCCAAAAAGCTACATTTTCCTCAAAGATACAATAATAATTTATGTTTTTAGAAAAACAAAAATAAATTGGCACAGCGCAGCCGCAGTTAAAAACTACGCCGCATCGTTAAATCCCTCTGCAAAAAGGCGACAAAGCAAAGCCGCCACTAATGTGTTTTGATGCAGCCGACAAACAAAAAAGAATATATATATAATACGTAAAAAAAAAGATAATGAAATGCACACAAAACAAACAAAGTAGTCTTGTAGTAAGTAAACACTAAACAATATATAAGTAAGAACTATGGATACGAACAGTTTTACTGTGCAATATTTGAAAGAATTTTAATTCGTTTAGTTATGAACAAAAAATTCAAGTCAAAAGTTAAAAGTTCAAACTTAATTTGACGCAAACTACAAAGGGCAAAATTTAGAGACTTTACAAGAAAATTTAAGAAGCAATACGAAAAAAAGGATTGTTAGTTAAAATTGCATGTTCTTATTTCGTGAACACCCTACGTTTCCGACCGGANTGTGTTATTTGACATAAAATTCAAGAAAATAACTATGATCTCTGTATCAGTAAATGTTAATAAAGGACATTAAAAATAAGAATGAAATATTGTAATACTATAACAGAAAATCCTGCGGTAGGAATTCGAACACGAGCGCTTTGGCCAACGCAAATCAGTTCACACAGTTATATAAAGGAAATTCTTAGGCCTAAGTTTAATTTTAAATTTAAAAAAAGTTTTACAGTACAAAAAATAAACTATTAAAATAGAACTAATTTTGACTCGATTATACTGTGCGCGGAATGAACCACCCTGTATTATTACAGCCGATATTAATCGGTTGATGTTTTAAATATATTTCGGAAGTCCGTTAAAAAATGAAAGATATGCTGAATATTACATTAACTATTTTTCTGAAGTATGACCCCTTCCGATCGTCGGATATACATAAAATTTTACATTAACGTTGAATAAAAACTATAAGAAAAACTAAGTGATCGGCGGTGTTGAAAGTTACTAATGAAAATTTTAAACGCGGACAAAATTTACAATAAAAAGGAAAACGTGCAAACTTAGCTTTTGTTCTTAATCAGCTGTTACGGCCTTGAAATCCTTCCTTCCGAACAGATCGTAGCCTCTGGGCTGACTCGGTCATACCCGAGCAGATGGTCCACTGATATTTCTAAAGGAGGTTAAGTTCTCGAGGACTTAAAAAGTCGACAGACGTTCACACACCAAAGATACCAAAATTCCAAAGAAATAAGGGTATTGAAAAAACCTCTTTAAAAACACAGAAACCTCAAAAATTAATGATTTAAGAATAACACGACTGCTTACCGTCTAAATAACGGAGGTTTACAACTAAGAGAAGAAAGAAACAGATATGGCATTGCAGACGCTGGGTTACTCAAATTATACTCGGGTTATCGGGCCCATCAGACGTGTTTCACAAAAAATTCCACACCCACACAAGCGAAAAGATCGGCCAATGAATATTTCCTGTAACTTTTCCAATAAATCCACAAATGTGTGAAATATCAAAAATTCCAAAGATAGGAAGTATTACTCGTGAGAACGCCTCTAAACAACCACACAGGAATGGCCAGCAAGCCGGGAAGGAAGGAAATCTTACACAACCAATCAGAAAAGACCAGATTAGATAATAGAATACAGGACATAGAGGTTGCCCTCATGACGTCGAAAAAGATGTAAACACAGAATAGGACAGAACGAAAGGGAACACGCGTCAATCGCCAAAACGACTCGATGCGTGAATCGATAAGTCGACATCAGGAAAATCAAATAGGCGAAAGAAAAAACGTAACAACATGTTTAAAGCCTCATACACACCAGAGGATGAGCGCGAATGTAATGTGTAATATAAAGTGAATGTAATGGAAACATGTTTAAAGCCTCATACCCACATCAGAGACAGCGCGATGTAATGTGTAATATAAAGTGAATTAATGGAAAACATGTTTAAAGCCTCCATACAATCAGGGACGACGCGCCGAATGTAATGTGTAATATAAAGTGAATGTAATGGAAACATGTTTAAAGCCTCATACACATCAGAGGACGAGCGCGAATGTAATGTGTAATATAAAGGGAATGTAATGGAAACATGCTTAAAGCCTCATACACATCAGAGGACGAGCGCGAATGTAATGTGTAATATAAGTGAATGTAATGGAAACATGTTTAAAGCTTCATACACATCAGAGGACGAGCGCGAATGTAATGTGTAATATAAAGTGAATGTAATGGAAACATGTTTAAAGCCTCATACACATCAGAAGACGAGCGCGAATGTAATTTTATATTTATTATTTCATTTTCATAATTTTTACCGTTAAAAATACATCAGTGGTAGTTCATTTTGAAATGTGATAAGTATTAATTTGTTTGCGATGTCATCGTTTTTTACTATGATCTAACAATATTAAATACTCTTAAACACAATAGTCCATACGCAACGGCCATCTAATATGTTTCTAGTTCCAACCAATGCTAATTTTCGATGACCTTTCTGATGGAAGATCCTTCCTTTTACAGTATCGGCATTGCACTAGATAGAAGTGCAAATTAACGCGTATGTAATGGAAACATGTTTAAAAGCTCGTACACACCAGGCGACAAGCGAGAATGTAATGTGTAATGTAAGGCGAATGTAATGGGAACCAATTCAAGGCCATGTCCATACCGATTACATTCGTATCAATATCGTGCACATCAAGTCACTCGTTTTTTGTTCTTATTTATAAAAAGGGGATGCACGGAGACAATTGACAACTACCCTTACTAATCACTATATGTAGAAGGTTTGATATACAATTAAATCTCAGTCCCTTTTGAAACAAATATTTTATTGCTCCTTCTTGCAGGGTTCTGCAATCATGATGTTTATTAATGCAAAAGGAGTATAGAATTGAATTGGAAAGTTTATTCTTACTTGTATTATCTATCTATTATCTAGGCCAGGGGTGAGCATATACGAAGCCAAAGAGAACCACAATCCCATTTTTAGTATTTTATAAAGAGCCATACGTGGATTCACAAATTCCAAATTGTTTATTTAATAGAATTGCATATTTTATCAAAACACATATAGAATATAATTATCAAAAACCAAATATTTAAATTTAATTTAAATTGGTTTTAAAATTTAAATACAGTCGAACTTTTCATAACTCTTAATTCTCTATAGACGAATTTTTCTAGATTTCGATTTAAACTGGAGATTTTTTTTTGACATGCAGGATTATGCAGAACGCGGGATGAAATGGTTTGACTTTCGAAGGATCTGATCTTAATTAGAAATATCCTGTATATCCCGATCGACCCAGATGCTGAAAGGAGACCGGATAACGATGCTAGCATCCACGACCAGGTAAGAAGTGTTATAAGTCAAAAACATGAATTGCTTATATTTGAGTGGGTAAATATTTTACAGAGAATCGTTTACATTCGGTAGCTTAGTTGAATAACTCTTATGATTTTTTATAATGAGTGCTGCTTGATATTATTATGAGCAGATTAGATAGATGTTCTGTTAACACTCCCAAACCTTTATTGCTTGATAAAGTTACATCTGGAAATAATATAAAATCCATTCTTCCAAGTATAGGCCTTTTTATGTTGCTTTCACAGTTTTCATAGCGAGATTTGTGCATGGTTCGTATATTGAAACATATTAATTCCTTACAAAATAAAAACATTAATTGAGAGCAATATGAATGGCTTGTATCTTCCATATAAGCACAGCAAATTGAAAGTGTGCTTGGACGGCCTATACAACTATTTTTTAAACTTTCCATCTTAATTCGCATATAATCCGGTCTCTACTAATTACCTTAAAGATACCTTAAAACTTATATTATATAGCCTTTTACATGATTTAGCAGGAGATTATTTTGTTTTGTATGGAATTGTTTATCAGAAGTTCAGCGTTTCACCTGACAAAGTTGTTGAATAATATTTATCTCGCACAAGTTGGTTTTATTTTGGGATTAAAATTATGTGGCAGCGAAAACAAATATACTCGATGTCGTAAACATACTTTTCATATTTACGACTGGCTGATGCAAATAAATAATAATTTTAAATAAACAATATCACACAAGACGGTTGGCGAATCATCTAGAAAATCCAAGCCGATACACTCACATAAATTACATATTAAATTCTCTTCTCAAATAGCACTAATTAGATAAATTCCCTCTCTGCAAGACCAGCCATCAATACCGTAATAAGATCTCCTAATAAATCGATTAAGCTACCTTTCAACTGGATTTCAACGTTAATCTCATCATCGAATATCGCCAGTAGTAAACACGATGCAGTCGCGCGCTAGAGACAAACGATGCTGGCAGACAAGACAAAGCGAAAGTGAGGAATCAAATTTTCCATTCCGATTGTCATAAATCAGTGACTGCAGTAATCCAATTTCATCCGCACGACTCCCCTACCCTATTCCCAATTGCGTTCCTTAGAACCTCGCTTGAGGAGAGGTGTGAGATTCGTGGAGGCGTCAGAGTAGTTGGGGATGTTTGGAACGATGGACCGTACTTACGGGAGCGTGAGAAAAAAATGGAGATTTAGTAGTATTGTATACTGAATTATGATGACGTATTTTAAGGGCAGCGTTCAACGGGAGAAAGTCGGGAAGGGAATTAAATATATATTCGAAGAGGAAAAGTAAAAGTTATGAGATGGCCAAAAAGTGCGAAACGAATTCATGTTTTGAGTTGACGATATGTTGAGTGAGATCAATATTTTATAATGTAATATAATTTTTAAGCAGCGTGTAGTATTTTTCGTGAATTGGGACTACTCTAAAGATTACATATACAAGTGACATAGTGTACACCTACACACTTTTGGAATTAATGTAATCGTAGCATTGTTTCATTAGAATCGCAAAAGCAAATTGATTCATTGTATGAGTATTTAAGTTAGAAGGTTGGTTGTTACATCGCGCTACAAGATCTTATTGTGTCCCCTATTTTGCTGCTTTTACAGCTGGCCTTCCAGTCTATTCCTTTTAGGAAAGTGTAGGATGTCAGAGGGCCCCAGTCTAGGTAAGTCTCCCTCTTCGATTTTCACATGCTCCCAGATTGCAACGCCCTCGCGTTGCAGTGTGCTTCGCAGTTTTAGAGGAGGTGGATGGGTGTTCATCCTGTTCCCCCCAGAATGTGCATATAGGATCTTTTTCCAATCTAAGCTTTACTCAGGTGTCCTTTCAGTCTACAATGGCCTGAAAGTTATTCCTTTAATATTCGAACATTTGTTCTTACTCAGGTTGATGCATTCTGTAAACCCTCTTCTGGTTATAAGTTCCCAGGAAGAATTTTACTTTGCCTCTCATTCTCTGGAGATTTTTCCAATAACTGGATTTTCTCGCTTCCATTTCTATTTTTTAGTTTCTTCAGTATTGTACTGCTACTTAACCCGCGTTTCAGGCCCTACAAAAGACATTCCAGCCCCCTTTTTGCGAGGTTATCCGTTATTTCGTTTCCTTCCACTCTTTGTCGGTGACCCGAACCACAGGAGGGTTACTTTATTTTTTTTTTTTCTAGCCATTCATTTAGTTTCCCTAGGCATTCCCAGACCATCTTGGAGCTGATTTCATATGAGCTCAGCGCCTTGATGGCTGCTTGACTATCAGACCATGGATGATAATCTCCTGCTTCCGATAGTTCCTATCCATATTGAACTGAAAACCTCTTCCAATAGCGTGTATTTCCGCCTGAAATATTACTTGGTGTTTTTTCCCAAGCTTTTCGATAATATGTTATAGTTCTAGGCCATTTATTCCTATTCCAGTTCCTTCTGCCGTTTTGGAGCCATCTATACCATTTGGATGGCATTTCTATTCAAGTTCAAGGTGGTGTTATGATCCCACTCGCTCCTTGTTACTTTAGGCTTTATGCGTGAATTCTTTCACAAAGCTGAATTTTTTTTTTAACATATCATCCCGGTGCATATCCCGGTTTTGATCCACGTTCGTGAGATTGAGGACCTATGCCTAATCATTCCTTCCTTGACCATCTTAGTGCGTTTCTTTTCGCCACGCCCTCTATTACAATGTGGAGGGGGCAAGATCCCATACTAGTTCAATAGCTTGCCTGTTGGCAGGTTCTCGTTAGCCCCCGTTATGCATACACATGCTAATCTGTTTGCGACTTTCGAGAGTATTAATTCTCGCGCTGGCCCAGATTAGTTCTTTTGCTCCATTGCTACTGATGCATAGGTGACGATTGGTCTCACTATCGCTGTATTACATCCAAGTGCAGTATTTTTGGTTGTGCTCCCCAATTTTTCTCCTGCAAATTTCTGACACCATTCAGAGCTCCTTTTGGCCTTGTTGGTTACTTCAAGTTCATGTTGTTCCATAGAAGTTTATTGTCTAGGGTTTAAGGGCCTAGATATTCTAAACTTTGCCCCATCCAGTTTTATGTTCTAAGATTGGATTTTTTTCCTATTAAATGCTACTAGGGTTGTCTTAGTGGGGTTAACATTGAGTCCCATCGAACTATGTCACAGAGGGTATTCTCAAATTTGCCTCTTGCGTATAGGACAATATCATCAGCATACCCTTGACAAGATATGCCTAGATTCGTCAGTCCGCATAAAAGTTCATCTACTATAATACAGCCTGAACATCAGTTTCTTAAAGATATTAAATAATGGTTAATAGTCGCTATGTATAATAACCAGTTTTTGGCCACACAAATACCGATCAAATCTTTTGCATCCAGAAACCACTGGTTCGTCACCTATAGATAAATTCCCAATTGAATATTTCCAAATTTTGAGCTGGAACACATCAGCACTAGATACCAGCACCGTACCATCGGTTTCCCTTCATAATTACTGTGAGAATTAAGGCCCACGTCGCAGTAACACCAACTATATACAATCCTGACGAATCGAAATCAAATTGAAAGCGACTTTTTCAACCGGGCCCCCTCTCCCCCACCACCGGGAGCGCGTAAACGGACGCCGACAGAAGCGGACACGCCCTAATGGCGCAGTAATTAACCGTTTAACGTAATTAACTCGAACTGAGCGCGCCGACGGTGGCGCCCCCTCGGGGCTCCGGGAATCCGGTACCCCTTTCCGGGAATTCAATATAAATTAACGGCCCGAACGGGCGCTTTCAGTTCAGCCCCGCTGGTGCCGCTATTTACGCAAACATTGCTATTGTCGGAGAGGGGATTGCCGTTGCAATATCGTCCCGACGCTTCTGGTTAAATCTGCGCTGCGTTAATCGTGATGTGATATTTTATGTATTGTGTAAGCGAAATGCCCCTCAGATACGATGTAACGCCGAATATTTTTCAACTATTAATTTGTTCAATACAATGTCGAGTTATTCGTTATTTAACTCCCAAACGGCTAGCTTTTTTGTTCATATATTTTATCTTTTGCATATCTTCAATTACAGTCTATGTATGTTGAAGTTAATTAGCGCTAATTAGTGATTGCATATATTGCATATTTAGGCATTTCTATGCATATTTTTTACAAAAGTTGCATATATTTGCATATTTTAAGCTTTTCTTATTCTTTTCTATTAGTAAACATTCTAGTAATTCCTAATGTAGATCGACAAGCGACAATTCTCAGAACGATAAATCTTTTACATTGGTTTCTCTAATATCAATTTCCAAGAACTGCACGTGTTTAATTTCGCCTAGCAGAAAGGATGTGGTAAATACGTTTTATTATTATTAATTCCCAAATAAACTATTCATTCATTGAATATCTTTGAGCGAAACAGCATGTAATTGTGTTACGTTTTTAAATACTGTGCGTACATACAATGAGTATAGCGAACAAAATTTCTTTATGGATTAAGCCATATCCTGAACTGGTAAAGGATGGCGACAAAATACTTTGTCGAGCCTGCAGTAAACTAGTAAGTTTAATTTTGCTAAAAGCTTTACAATCATTTTTAAATCCTTTAACGTTTGATATAAAATGACAATTGTTGTTGTAGGTGTCTTCTGAGAGAAAATACCAAGATTGATCAACACGCTGAAACTCCATCACATATTGGAAAATGTGAAAAACTAAAGCGATCTGCATGTGTGCAGCAATCTATACGTCAATGTTGTAGCATCAACTTCACGAAACTCAGAACAAGAAGAATATAATACGGATCCGTGTAACGCATTAATTTCGTCTAACATACCATTAGCAAGATTAAACAATGTTAATTTGAAATCATTTCTGCAAAAATATTGCAAACATAATATACCTGACAAAAGTACCTTACGAGAAAATTATGTCACATCTTGTTACCAGCAAACAATAGCAGAAATTCAACAATTGGTAGGGAATAATTTTATTTATATCGTGGTAGATGAAAGTACGGATAAGTGTGGCCGTTATATTGCCCATTTGTTAATAGGAATTCTTCATGAAGATATTGTAGGTAAATCACATTTAATTTATTGTAAAGAACTTCAAAAAACAAATAATGTAACAATTGTCCAATTCGTTCAAGAAGGTTTATCAAATTTCTTTTTACCTTGTGAAAAAAATTTACTAATGTTATCCGACGCTGCACCATACATGATAATTTTTTTTTTTTTATAGTAACATTATTCATACCACTTGTTTAGCTCATGGGTTCAATCGTGTAGCCGAAGACATTAGGAATCAATTCCCTTTGATTAATGATTTAATTAGCACTGTCAAAAAAGTATTTTTAAAAGCACCTTTACGAATCCAATTTTATTAGGAGCGACTTCCCGGTGTTAAGTTACCTCCTGAACCGATTATTACGAGATGGGGAACATGGTTAGAGGCTGCGATTTTTTTCGCCGATAATTTTGAAGGAAGAAAAAATGTAATTCTTGAAATCAGTGCTGACTGCATTGCTCTAGAAAACTGTAAAAAGATAGTAATATCAACAAAATTGCTACAAAATCTTTTGTATATTAAGTCAAATTATAGCTTTGTTTCAAGTTCCATTCGTAAACTAGAAACGCAAGGTATGTCGCTCTCGGAATCAGTGGAAACAGTAGACAAATTTGATATGCTATGTAAGAAGGTTAAAGGTACAATAGGTAATTCTATACACGATAATTAAAAAAAAGTTGATAAATAAAGTGCGGGGGTATTTGAAATTGAAGAAAGTTTAAGAAAAGTTTGGAAGGTTGTAAACAGTAAACGATTTCGACTTTAATTTTAGTTTAGAATGTATTGCAAATAGTTAAAAAATGCCCAATTACATTTGTGGATGTTGAAAGAAGCTTTTCTATTTCGAACATATGTATTCTGATGGAGACAAAACTTTCTTTTACACAATTTGAAAAACATTTAATTTTATAAATTGTTTTAGAAATATGTTTGTGAAAATTTTGTGCAATAAAGTTTAATGTTTAAATTTTGCTGTTCTTATTTATTTTATGTAAAAATTTTGCATATTGTCGCATATTTTTTGCATATATGCCCCAGGTTTATGCATATTTTCTCAAAAATCGATCTGCATATATATGCGCATATATTCCAGTTTTTTTGCATTAATCCGGTCTCTATTATTAGTATTATTTTCTAATAGATTATGGATCAATTAAAATTTGGCTTTATATAACTACAACTTCTTTAAATTAACTTGACACTACGAGTAATGCATTCGTATCTGTGTCTTTTATAATCGCTGAAACCAGCTTAACGTCAATAAACTAACCACAAATGGTGTGATCTAAAACAGTTTGAGATTGCTTATCAAAAATGTAGTGTGCAAATGTTTACTAGACACCGCTTGGGGTAACTATGATCAGATCGAACTGCCGGGGTATTATTTCCATTAAACAATGTGACAATACCTAGGGATGTGGATTGACTGCGAAATTAAATGGAAAACACATATCACAAAAGTTGTTAGAAAAATGTCGAAAATCGGTAACATGTTGCGAGTTATTAGTAAAGTCTCTTTTGGAGCGGATTTGTATACGTCATTGCTAATCTATAGATCGTGCATCAGATCCATGTTGGATTATGGTTGTATTTTGTATGGTTCAGCATGCAACTCTTTATTAGAACAACTAGATGTAGTGAACAATAGTGCTATAAGAATCTGTTTGGGAGCCATGAACTCAACCCCCGTTCAGGCCATGTATGTGGAAATTGGAGAACCACCGTTAGCACTTAGACGTAAATATCTGAGCGAAAAGTTTGTTTTAAAGGGTAGAGCGACTGAAAACAATATTGTCGCAAAGTGTGCCAGATTAAATATTAATGACTTGGTTTGCGCATATTGGAATAATAAAATTCTCCGCCCTTTGCATCGGCTTTTATCAACACTCGGTATTATGACACAAAATTATTTAATCTAGAAATTCTTGCTTTATAGTATCCGTTTCAATGTATAACACAACACAAACCTGTAATTTTATTTCCCAAGTTTACAGAAGATCATTTCAACAACAAACAATTATATAATGAGATTACTAATAATTTTCCTCAGTCTACATATATGTACATTTTCACGGATGGAGCCAAGTGCGTTTCTGGATCCGGCTGCGCAGTCCTTATTCCTCAGATGGAGTTTAGGGGCACATATTCTCTTCCGATAGAGTCTAGTGTATTCTCTGGCAGAAGCCACCGCAATTAAAGAAGCCTTGGGTATATAATTCATAGCCAACCACGATAATTTCATCATTTTCACGGACTCTAAAAGCGTACTTATGAGCATGGAAAATTATAATCACAAGTCTTCGCCACTTATCGGGGAAATCCTTATTGCCGACTTTAATCTAAAGCGACGCAGAAAATTTATACATTATATCTGGATCAAAGGGCATTCCCAGATACCAGGAAATGAAGCAGTTGATAGTTTAGCTAAAGCAGCATGCCTTGAAAACGTGTCAGTGAAGCGGTTGATCCCATATACGGACTGCTTAAACCGTTAAAAGATTGCCGTCTTGCAGCTTGGACAAAAATATACTCTAAAGCTTATGAGGACAGACCAACTAATTACTACTTGCTGTTTCCTGCAATCAAGAGCAATCGCTGGTACAGTAATATTACTGTGAAAAAAAAGGCACTGTCGCAGATAATAAGAATATCTTTTAATCATGGAAAATTTCCGGCTCATTTAAACAAGATTCGAATTCTGGACAACGACTTGTACAAGTTCTGTGAGAAAGAGCGCGGAGACTTAAATCATATTATCTGGGTGCTCCAAGTTCAAAAGGAAATTAATGAATTAATTAAAGATCTAACAGACATGAATCTTATACCAACCTTTAATGTAAATTATTTAATAGCCGCAGAAAGAGCTGTGATTTAATTATAGAATATATAAATACATGTGCAGCATTCATGTCAATATTTAGTTGGGTTCCTCTGTCTTTATCCGCTTTTGGGTGATCCTTTTTTCCGTTGGCCTGCCCTTCCTCTGTGTTTTAGTCACCCGATCGGCCCCGGGTGTGAAATATGTCTGTTTCCCATCCTGCCTGTCCATTCGGGTTGTCAGGATTTTAATTTTTTGAAAGTGGCTAATGGTGTTATACCGAGGCCAATAATAATAATAATAATAATAATAATAATAACTAACCACAATCATTGCTTATCGTAGTCAATTTAGTTTTGACAATTTTTTTACTGATTTTCCAACGATTAAAATACTAAAAATTCTTGAATATCTACAAGAGTTGCGTTTAAGTGAAATACCCCATATTATATTATTTTGTTGTCCGTGTTTAGTATTATTTACTCCCGATACGCTCTGTATAAACTGCAAATGTGTTAATTAAGAGAGAGAGAGAGAGAGAGAATGTGAAGTTTTTGCATTAACCTATTACCTTAAATTTTGAAGTTTTTGATTTCACAATAGCTCTTATTCCTGATATTATTTCTTACCACTTAATAATAATTTTATGCTCCTTCTAACTTGGAAAATGAATTAAATTTAACCGCGATCTCTGTTTTGAATATTTACCCGCTCTATCTCATCATTCACACTCAGACTTTACGCCATTTATTCCGAACAAAACCCCATTATTTTCCACTTTCTAAAGGTATTGTGGTCGCTCCACCAATCTGGCATGCTCGACATAATCCTGTACATCGCGTCCTCGACAATGGAACAGGCCTACTATATGCACGTCCTCGAGATATTGTCCTTTATGTTACGCGAACAAAACCCTTCCGAACTGGCCAACGCCGCCTTGCAACGCAGCCAAACCGAAAAGCTAAGGGATGAAGCGCAACTTCTGGCAATACGTCACAGAGAGAACGGGCAGAGACAACAGAAATTGAAGATGTACAACGGGACTAGGTATACAACAGATATTATTTATTTTTCATTTTAGTTAACTCTTTTAACATTATTATTATAATTTAGACACTCTAGGTTTGGAGGTACTTACGTTATCAAATCTATGAAGTCGATCAGCGATAACGAATTGATCTATCATAAACCCTTAAGCAAATTGGAGTCGTTAGATTTTGACGTTGATAAACAGCGAGTTAAAACGCCGAAAAATAGATTACCATTGCAAGGTAGTTCGACGGAGAGAAGATCCGCTTTCAGCATTCGCCTGTTCCTCAAGGAATTCTGTATAGAATTCTTGAACGGGGCCTACAACACTCTGATGTGTCAAATTAAGCGGAATCTAGTTCGCGTGAAATCTCAAAACCACGACGAATCTTATTATTTGTGGGCGATGAGATTCTTTATGGAGTTCAACCGTTCTTATAAGTTCGAAGTCAAACTAGTTAGGTAAATACCGTGCTTTCAAAAAATACTTTTTTGATTAGAGTGGGCTTTTTTTTATGTAAATTCTTTGGTAAAATTGTGCTTTAAATTGTGACAGCTCAGATAACAATTTAAGGTTTATACAAGCCTTTTTAAAGGTTGTTCCGACAAGGGAAAAAGCTTGTC
Organism: Protaetia brevitarsis; assembly: GCA_004143645.1. Classification (NCBI taxonomy): domain Eukaryota; kingdom Metazoa; phylum Arthropoda; class Insecta; order Coleoptera; family Scarabaeidae; genus Protaetia; species Protaetia brevitarsis. The sequence continues at coordinate 3,769,921 of RXPK01000203.1, read as the reverse complement.
AACATGCTTGTTATGGCAAGGGTGCAAGCTTGCTGCAAGGTTATGACAAGCTTGCTAGTTGACACAGGACAAGGTTTTTCCAAAGCAAGGTTACAGGTTAAGCTTGTCTGTAAAAGCATGTGACAAGGTTACCATGGCAAGGTTCCCATAAGCTTGTCTGTAAAAGCATATGACAAGGTTGGAATGACAATGTTGAGCCAAGCTTTAGAGAAAGCCTGTACAAACCTTGATAAAAATTTGTAACAATCAAAACAAAACAGGAATTGGATATTAATTTCTTCTTTTTCTTGGTTTCTAGGTCATAAAAATATAGAAATGTACATTAAGGACGTTTCGTTTTAATTTCAAGAGCTTTTTCAATATATATGTAAAAATATAAATTATAAACGGTATACATTTTTTTTTATTTAATAAACAAAGCATTGTTTACTATGAATTTTGAATTATGATTTTATCATTTATTAAACAATTTACTTATAATTTACACCATTTACAACTTATATTTTTATATGTATACTTGAAAAAGCTTTTGAAATCAAAGTGACACGTCCTTATTAATGTACATTTCCATATTTTTGACCTAAAAACCAAGAAAATGAAGAAATTAATATCCAATTCCTATTTTTTTGATTGTTGTAAGCTTTTATCAAGGTTTGTATAAGCTTTCTCTAAAGCTTGGCTATAGTCAAGAAAAGGAGTTGGGTATATGACCTTTTCTTCATGTGACTTTGAAAATTACTAAAATATTTTAAGGAAAGATATAACCAGCAAACTGACACCAAAATAAATTTCGTACTAATAGACTTTATGTAACTTCCAAGTGTTTCCAAAAATGTTTTTTACAAAATTATTACTAAACAAAACTCGGAGAGAATTTTAGTAAATTAGATATAATTTGTGTTCTTTTTTATTATTTTCGCATGCCGTCCATCGTCTCCTAAAATTATTTAATTGTTTTCAAAATCACATCTGTTTGCATCAAGTAAAATTCATTCAAATAAAATTAGAATTTCAGTATTTAATAAAAAAAAAAACTTCTACCTATTTATATATACATATTTAGATTGCGTTTTTATATTTATATAGAAACAACACTATAATCTATTTTCCGTTGCCATCGTGTTGCCGCGATTCTCTGTAATAAAAAAAGGACAACTATTAAAAAATTAAACAATACCAGAGATGGGAAGACAAGGGAAACGGCTCAGTTTCCCAAGAGTCGACAAGTCGTCGTGGATATTATGAAAAGTAACTGTTTCCTCCGCTAGTACAAAATACAAACTACCTTATTTTTACTATACTTAGTGGTTATTAAATAAAAAACTCACCAAAAATAATTTTAAGCATTTTAGTCTTCTGGAAAGGGTTTTTTAAGCTTTTCCCTGAAGATTTTATTGAAAAATCCTATTACACTGTCATTAAAACTGAAAAAAAAACCTCAAACATTTAATTATTCATAATTTGTGAATTATATAAAATCAAACTATACTACAAGCTATCTAGCTAGCAAATATAAACTATAACTTTTTAAACTAAGTGCACTGGCTTATGCACTTATGGTGTAGAAAATTAGGTTAGAATTATATGCAATAGTTGGCAATTTAATACATGTTCTTTTTTATTTATTGTAAGTGTCGTTTACTACGGTATTCCCAGGAACGGTATATATATACGGTACAGTAGTAAATCAAATGGAAATTAGTAGAAAATATTATACCGAGTCTGGCCACGCACCATTTGTTTTCTCTGTACACAGACACAGTTCGATTCATCGGTTAGAATTATAAACTATTGATATTCTTGAAGCAACAACGCATATCTGGTAAAATATATAAAATTAGGTAATACTTACTTTTGCATGAATGATGTTTTAAACTATTATACACTGAAACAGTTCAAACGCGTACGACACAACTGGACACAACAAACAATGGCGGTCGATGACAGAATAGCGGAATGGCGGTTAAACCAAAAAAAAATTAATACTCGATAAACGATTGACGCCGAATCACTCCGAAATACACGAAGTCACCGTACCATGATATAATAACTTTGTCGCAACCTTGCATTAACCCCAGCATTAACCTTTTACTGTTAAGCTTGTCTGGACAAGGTAAAGTTAAGCAAGTGGCAAGCTTGTCGTAAGCTTACGTGTTATCTGGGAGCTGTCGGTGACAAACTAAAATTAGGAATGGCTGCATTCGGTTGTATTATCGTATTACAACATAACGCAAAACATTTATTATCGAAAGTTACTTTTGAACTGGTCGAAAATTAGATATGTAGAATGGGAGAAAAGAATAAAACATGGCCCACTCTAAGTATTTGAAAGCGTGGCACACCTTCATTTTTTGCTTTGACTTCTCAGCGAAACGATGTCGGTGCAAACCTTCCACTATGTCCAACAACAGATGGAGCATCACTTCGACATGATCAACCAGGACAAGAAGAAGAGCGTCTCTGGTCCAGGAGACTCCATCTCGCCTTGCTGGCTTACAGGGAATTATTGTTCACGATATGCGTCATGGATAAATCCCCGATAGACGCCGTCAAACACTCAGCCAAAGTGATCAAGAGTAACATTTTCTACGTACTCGAATACAGGGAGCTCGTTTTGACCCTCTTGGTCACCTTCGACGAGTTGAAAATGTCCCCGGTTTACTTAAACGATCTTATCGAATGCCAACATATCTTCTTGAAGATGTTGCAGAGCTACTGCGATGGTGGCAACACTCAAATAGTGGTGCAGGGGAAAGCTAGAGCTAAGAAGAAGTCGCGAAAACGTAAGTAGATGTGATTTTAACCGTGTATTTTTCCCTATATTGCGGAATTGGGACAGCCGTAAATATTTGTTTTTATACAGGGTGATTCTCAATATATGCGACAAACTTTAAGAGCTGATTCCTGAGGTTATTTTGATCATAAAAGTTCATATTAGTATATGTCCAAAACGGTTTGGTTTTAAAGTTATTTAATGTTTAATAATAAATTATGAACTATGACTAACACGATATAATATCACAGTTGGTTCTTCAAAAACTATTGTGTTGAGAGGGAGTTGTTTATTTGTCATTTCAATATTTGTCAATAGTTGTCAGAGTATTCATTCAGTTTATTACCAGTTTCTGTTTTCTAAAATGAATTACACGAATGCTGAGATGTGTGATATGCATTTCGTTTACGGTCTTGCCAATGGAAATTCGCGTGCTGCTAGACGTCTTTATGAAGAACGATACCCGAACCGTATCATCCCGCATCATTCAATATTTGCCCGTCTTCACCAACGTCTTAGTGAAACGGGAAATTTTAAAAAACGGACGACTGATAACGGGCACCCATCTACAGTGAGAACACCACAAGTTGAAGAAATGGTACTAAATGAAATTGAGAAACATCCTACTATAAGCACCAGAAAAATTGCGTTTGGTTTAAATATTAGTCAGGCCACAGTTTGGAGAATATTGAAAGAACAACTGTTGTATCCATATCACATTCAACGAGTGCAGGCACTTTTGCCGGCAGATTTTCCGCATAGAGTGGCTTTTTGTCAATGGATACAACACAAAATCGCACAAAATCCTGACTATTTGGCTCAAATATTCTTCACCGACGAGGCTACTTTCTCTAGAAACGCGATTATTAATTTTCATAATAATCACATATGGGTCGAAGAAAATCCGCACGAACTAGTGAATGCCCGTCATCAACATCAATTCTCTGTCAATGTGTAGGCCGAAATTGTTGGAGATCACTTGATAGGTCCACATTTTTTACCGATGCGGTTAAATGGCAAGGTATACCGCAATTTTCTTGAAGAGGAGCCCACCACTACTGCTGGAAGAAGTTCCGTTGCAATTAAGATTACAAATGTATTTTATGCATGACGATGCTCCAGCGCATTTTAGTTTAGTTACTCGCGAGTTTTCGGACGATACGTATCCAGATCGGTGGATAGGACGGGGAGGTCCACAACCGTGGCCTCCTCGGTCTCCAGACTTGAATTCTATGGACTTTTTTCTCTGGGGTCACCTTAAATCATTAGTTTATACGACTCCCATTGAAAATGTCGATGAACTGAGAAATCATATTATCGCAGCTTTTCAAACAATTCGAAATACCCCTGGTATTTTAGAACGGATTCGCCAGTCAATACGACGGAGGATAGAAGCTTGTATTGCAGTTGGGAGCGGTCATTTTCAACAGTTAGTATAAGTTAATTTTGTTTTACTAATTATTTTGTTAATTTATAATAAAAACATTAATTATGTTAACTTACTATTAAACATTGTACAACTTTAGAACTAAGCGATTTTGGACATATGTTCTTATGAATGATCAAAATAACCCCAGGAATCAGGGCTTAAAGTTTGTCGCATATATTGAGAATCACCCTGTATAATTCTCATTCGTCTACCTTCTTCAACATCCATTACTACGTATTTAAGGGAGCTACCATCAATTTTACATTAAATTTCACGCTAATATAATAAGAGATAAATCCATTTTCTCCACTCTTACCTTTCGTAAATACATACATCACCTAACCGTAATAAAAATGAACTTTTCGTCGATAATTTTTTTTTTATTCGTGGGAACTTCACCATCGCCATGTACAAAAAACATTATTTCTGCTCTACTACCGCTCGGAGGTAGTAAATACTGTGAAATTTTACGGCGTGTGTTCGATGCCCGAGCCGAGTGGAAAAGTAAGTGCGTTTAGCGGCTGTCTGTCAGATGTTTTATGACGCAGTACGCCCGTCCTCTAACCTCCAAATGAAATACTCTAAGCTGCTACATAGTAGTAAAATGATTTTGTACTGTGCGCTTTTATCGTTTACCGTATTTCTGGTGTTTACCGTTGATATTTTACGATCCCGGTGGAGAAAACGTTGACGCTTAGATTGTCCTCTGGAATTTGTCAGCTGGGATTGAATTTATATTTAAACTATCGTATAAAATTTGTTTCGGGGTATAAATCGTTCGTTTATAAAATTTCAAATAACTCCTTTATTGTAGGGAATAAAATGTTTTTCATTATAACATTTTTCGTTGCAAAACACCCGAAAAATTTAATAGCGAAATATCATCCATTGTTTAAAAATCACCCTGTATATAATATACAAGGTGATTTGTAATATGAGAGAATAAGATAATTAGAGGGCTGTAAATGCTGGTAGCAATACGAATACGTAAATATTGTTATTATATCTGTATTCATAACAGCAAAATTCGATTTTTTTACCTATATCTAACTAAAAATCGCCATACCCTTTAACTGTGTGTTATATGAAGTTTTTCCTTATAACATTTTTTGTTGCAAACCTCCTGAAAAATCTAATGTCGAAGTATTATTCAGTATTTGGCAATCACCCTGTATTTATTATACAAGGTGATCTTTATATAATATGAGACAATAAGGCAGGAATAGCAAATATGTAAAAGTTGTTATTATATCTGCATTTATAACAGCAAAATATGATTTTTATTACCTATATCTTGCTGAGCATGGCATATACCACACAGTTGATTCTTTTTATAATATGTTTGGTTAAAAATCTGAGAAATCGAATGCCGAAATATTATTCAATATTTGAAAATCACTCTGTTTGTAATATACAAGTGATCTTTATATAATATGAGATACAAAGGCGGTGATAGAGTTGTAGATATTAATAGCAAGGCGAACATGTAAAAATTGTTATTATATCTGCATTTATGACAGCAAAATATCGCTTTTTTTAACCTATATTTAACTTAGCATCGCAATAACTTGTTGACTGTGTGGTATTTAAAGTTTGTTCTTATAACATATTTGGTTAAAAATCTCCTGAAAAAGCGAATGCCGAAATATTATTCACTATTTTAAAATCACCCTGTATGTAATATACAAGCTGGTTTTATGTAATATAGGACAATAAGGAAGTGATGTGGTTTTGGACGTTAATTGCAATGCGGATATATAAAAATGTAGGTTTTTTTTTAACTGTATTTAATTCAAAATTACAATAAGTCTTCAACTGGGCGGAATATAATTTTTTCTTAACACATTTTTCGTTGCAAATCACTTGAAAAATAGAATACCGAAATATTATACAATGTTTAAAAATCACCCTGTATATGATATACAAGGCGAATTTTATATGATATGAGAGAATGGATATAATGATAAGGTTGTGGAGTTTAGTATCAGTACGAATATGTAAAAATTGTTATATCTGCTTTCATAATAGCAAGATACATTTTTTTTTAGCTATTTCAAAGTAAGAATTGCAATAATCGTTAACTCTGAGGAATTTAAAGCTTTTTATTATAACACCTATTGTTGCAAATCATCTAAATAATTGAATACTGAAATATTGTCCAATTTTTAGAAATCACCCTGTATATTATATCTAAGTGTTTTTTTTTAAATATATATGCAGTGACCGTCGCGGCATGAGACATTTTTTTTTTAAATTTAGTAAATCGCTTTTTTGCAAATTGCGGCAGCATGTCTTGAAACTAAAATAACACTCATCAAATCAGCCGAAATATTAATTTTGTACGAGGGAAGGTCAAAAATATGATACAACGCTAAGAGTAAAGTATCTCAGTTTTTGGGTTTAGAAGATTCTTTTGTTAAGAAACGTTATTCCCAAATATGAAGTTCGCTTAATTTTAGCAGGAAATGAGTGAGATGTAATTGCTTTTTCGAAATTACCTGTACGAATGCGATCCATATTGGAAAGTGATCTACACTGTAATTATATTGTTTTTTTTTTCAAGACAAAATAAGATGTGCAGCGAAAATAATTTCGATTTTGTAGTTTGTTTTTTCAAGGTTATAACATTTTTTAAACTAATTAATTTGGCATAGTATGCATGATTTTCTTTCACAAAGTATACACAGAGTAGGATCTGGGAGCTGTATGATCTCGATCAACTTTGTATACAGGGTAACTCCAAAAAAAAAAAATGATTGAATCTCATTTTTCCCTAAAATTAAGTGAAACTTCATATTTTGATATAGTATTGAATTTGGAACAATATTTCTTAACAAAACAATCTTCTAAATCCAAAAACTGAGACACTTTACTCTTAGCATAATTTCATTTTTGACTCTGTTTGGTATTATCTAAGACATGTGGATGTAATTTGTAAAAATAAAATTTACCAAATCCAAAAAAAAAAAAGCGACAATAAGGTAATAATTGAGTTGTAGGTATCTATTTATGATTTTGCTACTTTCGAATTATTTTCTTTTAACTATTTTAAACTGAAAATGGCAATAACTCCTTAATTAAAACGAATACAAATATTCTATCTATGATATTTCTTATTGGAAATACTTATGGAAATCAAATAACGAAGTATTATGCAGTATTTATCACACACTTGTGTATGATATACAGGCTGATCCCCATATACAGGGTGATTCTCAATATTTGCGACAAACTTTAAGCGCTGATTCCTGGGGTTATTTTGATCATAAAAGTTCATAAGAACATATGTCCAAAATCGCTTAGTTCTAAAGTTGTACAATGTGTTATTAATTAATGTTTATTATAAATTAACAAAATAATTAGTAAAACAAAATTAAATTATACTAACTGTTGAAAATGACCGCCCCCAACTGCAATACAAGCTTCTATCCTCCGTCGTATTGACTGGCGAGTCCGTTCTAAAATACCAGGGGTATTTCGAATTGTTTGAAAAGCTGCGATAATACGATTTCTCAGTTCATCGACATTTTCAATGGGAGTCGTATAAACTAATGATTTAAGGTGACCCCAGAGAAAAAAGTCTAAAGAATTTCAGTTTGGAGACCGAGGAGGCCACGGTTGTCCTATCCACCGATCTGGATACGTATTGTCCAAAACCTCGCGAGCAACTAAACTAAAATGCGCTGGAGCACCGTCATGCATAAAATACATTTGTAATCTTAATTGCAACGGAACTTCTTCCAGCAGTAGTGGTAGCTCCTCTTCAAGAAAATTGCCGTATACCTCGCCAGTTAACCGTATCGGAAAAAATGTGGACCTATCAAGTGATCTCCAACATTCCGGCCCACACATTGACAGAGAATTGATGTTGATGACGGGCATTCACTAGTTCGTGCGGATTTTCTTCGGCCCATATGTGATTATTATGAAAATTAATAATCGCGTTTCTAGAGAAAGTAGCCTCGTCGGTGAAGAATATTTGAACCAAATAATCAGGATTTTGTGCATCCATTGACAAAAAGCCACTCTTTGCGGAAAATCTGCCGGCAAAAGTGCCTGCACCCGTTGAATGTGATATGGATACAACAGTTGATCTTTCAATATTCTCCAAACTGTGGCCTGACTAATGTTTAAAGCAAACGGAATTTTTCTGGTGCTTGTAGTAGGATGTTCCTCACTTTCATTTAGTACCATTTCTTCAACTTGCGGAGTTCTCACTGTAGATGGGTGTCCGTTATCAGTCGTCCGTTTTTTTAAAGTTACTGTTTCACTAAGACGTTGGTGAAGACGGGCAAATGTTGAATGATGCGGGATGATACGGTTCGGGTATCGTTCTTCATAAAGACGTCTAGCAGCACGCGAATTTCCGTTGGCAAGACCGTTAACGAAATGCATATCACGCATCTCAGCATTCGTGTAATTCATTTTAAAAAACAGAAACTAGCAATAAACTGAATGAATACTCTGACAAATATTGAAATGACAAATAAACAATTCCCTCTCAACACAATAGTTTTTGAAGTACCAACTGTGATATTATATAGTGTTAGTTATAGTTCATAATTTATTATTAAACATTCAATAACTTTAAAACCAAACCGTTTTGGACATATACTCATATGAACTTTTATGATCAAAATAACCTCAGGAATCAGCCCTTAAAGTTGGTCGCATATATTGAGAATCACCTTGTATATAGAGTGACAAAATAGAATTAGCTGTTATTAATTTTAACTGGTATCATGCAATGCTGGTGTTCCTTGGAGTTTCTGAACCGCACATCCCAAAAACACTGTATCGCATCTCACGCGCTGTTGCCAAATTACCCAGATTCAATTAAGATTAAGCAAAACGCTTACGGCTTCCCTCAAAAACCCCTCTTTCCAAATAATAAATAGTTATTTTGCCTTAATTTCAACGCCAAGAGCGCGCACTAGAGCTTATCCCCGCGATACGAAATCCCTCTTCGACTGACGCCACCCACGCAGATTCAACGGAATTTCGAAATCGCGCGTATTTATTCTACTCCTTAGCGCGGCTCTAATCTCGGCCCCGTTATGCGCGGCAATTGTTTTAAATAGACCGCCATCGCTTGCGCGCCTTTAGAATAATATACATACACTCTCCCGTGGAAGAATCTCCGTGTTTTTTTTCTTTTGCGTGCGCGTTTGGCGCTCTCTCAGAGAATCCCCGCTGAATTGTTGTTTCTGGTATTCGATGCACAAATTTGGCGTTCCGCAGGGCAAGTTGAACGACCCCCGGATTCGGACGAGGCCGCCGGAAATGCCGGAACGGATTTGGAGGGTAGGTGGGACGAGATGGCGCCGCAACTGTCTGTTATCCTGGAAGGGGGCGGTGCTGACATTTCGAGCAACGTTGTGCCCTTCGATGCCACGTCAGAGGTTCCGATAGATGACCAGAAGTAAGTTTAACTTGGAAAAGTTTTGGAAATATCGGTGTGCAGCGGCGATAAAGTCGGAATTTATAGATGCGGAAATGTCAATTAGAAGCAGAGATGTACAGATGCTCCACCAAAGACTGTATTTTTGTTTAAACTTTACGCAAAGCCTTTCAATTCATCTTAATAAACATTGTGATGATTCACGCGGGATTTTGTCGATAATTAATTTTAAGTAACAGTTTCGCTTGCAGTTTCCTAATAGAATTGTGGATGTATGTATATATGTATGTAAATAGAAGGGTGGTGTTACACTGCGACCTAAAATCCATGTGTCCCCTATTCTCGCTGCTTTACAGCTGGCCTTCCAGTCCTATTCCTTTTAGAAAGTGTAGGATGTCAGAGGGCCCCAGTCTAGGTAAGTCTCCCTCTTCGATTTCACATGCTCCCAAGTGCAATGCCCTCGAGTTGCACAGTGCTACGCAGTTTGAGAGGAGGTGGATGGATGTTTCATCCTGTTCCCCACAAAATCTGCATTCAGGATCTTGTTTTAATCCAACCTTACTCAAGTGTCCTTTCAGTCTACAATGGCCTGAAAGTATTCCTGTTAATATGCGAACATTGTTCTTACTCAAGTTGATGCATTCTGTAAATCTCTTCTGGTTATAAGTTCCCAGAAGAATTTTACTTTGCCTCATTCCCTGGAGATTTTCCCAGTAACTGGATTTCTCTGCTCCATTCCATTTTTAGTTTCTTCAGTATTGTACTGCTACTTAACCCGCAAAAGGGTTCAGCCCTACAAAGGCATTCCAGCTCCTTTTTTACGAGGTTATCCCTTATTTCGTTTCCTTCCACTCCTGTGTGACCCGAACCACAGGAGGGTACTTTATTTCTTTTGCCTAGCTCATTTAGTTTCCCTAGGCATTCCCAGACCATCTTGGAGCTGATTTCATATGAGTTCAGCCCTTGATGGCTGCTTGACTATCAGACACGATGATAATCTCTGCTTCCGATAGTTCCTATCCATAATGAACTGAACACATCTTCCAATAGCGTGTATTTCCGCCTGAAATATTACTTGGGTATTTTCCCAAGCATTCGAAATATGTAGTCTAGGCCCATATATTCCTATTCCAGTTCTTCTGCCGTTTTGGAGCCATCAGTAAAACATTTGATGCATTTCTATTCAAGTTCAAGATGGTGTTATGACCCACTCGCTCTCCTGTTACTTAGCTTTATGGTGAATTCTTTCACAAAGCTAAATTTTTTAACATATCATTCCGGGCATATCCCAGGTTTGAATCACGTCAGGAGATTGAGGCCTATGCCTAATCATTCCTTCCTTGACCATTCTGAGTGTGGTTCTTTTTGCCACGCCCTCTACTACAATATGGAGGGGGGGCAAGATCCAATACTACTTCAATAGCTGCTGTTGGGCAGGTTCTCATAGCCCCCGTTATGCATACACATGCTAATCTTTGCACTTTCGAGAGATTAATTCCCGCGGTGGCCAGATTAGTAGTTCTTTTGCTCCATGCTACTGATGCATAGGTGATGATCGGTCTCACTATCGCTGTATACATCCAAAGCAGTATTTTTGGGTTGCATCCCCAATTTTTCCCTGCAAAGTTTCTGCACACCATCAGAGCTCTTTTGGCCTTGTTGGTTACTTCAAATTCATGTTTGCTCCATAGAAGTTTATTGTCTAGGGTAAGGCCTAGATATTTAACTTCCGCTCTCCAGTCTATATTTTGCCCATTTAGTTTTATGGTTCTAAGATTGGATTTTCTTTTCCTGGTAAATGCTACTAGGGTTGTAAGAAGAAGAAGAATTGTGGATAATACCGCTTTATATCATGCATGAGATGCCCTCTAGATAAATGTATGAAAAGTCTGAGTGCGCCATTGCCAGATCTTGTGGCCATTTTATTTGTCAAAATCTTAGAGCTGAGTTACATCGAAATAATCGGCAACATAATTGATATTGTTATCACACCAAACTTAATTTTCTTAAGTCTCTTTCTTGTATACCCTTTTCTATTACTACCAATTTAACCAATGAAAAACAAAAAAAAAAACACAATACTCACCATTTGACAATACTTAACTACTCTACTACAACACATTTCAAAATCTCCCCCGTCAGTCCGTATAAACAATACAACGACTTTCATTTATCTCGGATTTTTGTCCATCGAACCGATATTTTGTTCTAATTCGCAGATCCGAAGCCATGAAGAACGTCCAAAGAAAATTGCGTAGCGGGGACTACGAGGAGGCAGTAGGCTTGCTAAGGGCGGCTCGGTGAGTAATGTGCCCTTTTTTGTTCCAACTAAGATTGATTTTGTGACACTCATCTTGCGATCAAGTGCTTAATTGCTTCCTTATCCCTGTTTCGTAACTTAATTAAAAGGAAAAATGTGTCGCGAAGCGATTAATCGCGATTTGCGTGACGATAAAGGGGTCTAAGATGGAAAACATGCGGCACTCCTCGTTGGGTTTGTGGTGATTATTATAGTTTTGTCGGTTTTATTGCTAGAAATGTTTATGTTTGCATGAAACGTTAGCAGATTGCATTCTGCACAACTCGAAATGGGAAGGACTTCAATTGTAGGCGTACCTACGCACGAGGCCGCAGCACAGATTTATTAACGTTCGACAAATCGTTATGGCCTAGGCGAAACGAAATGAGGAGTTTTAAAAGTCAATAATCAAATAAAATAACAAACATAGGTTCTAAAAAAGTCAACGATAGTAAATGAAGTGCATACTTATTTGTCGGTAAATAGTATACAGGGTTTTCCACGGAACTGGCTGGTTAGAAGTTTTCCGGCTTAACGAAATTCCTCAGTTTTAAAAAATTGGGGTTTGCAACAATTTGGCACTTACTTTCTTTCCAAAATATTTTCACCTTTTTTGCACTTCCGGTTAACTGGAAGTCGCCACGAACTTTAATATTTTAAATGGAACACCCTATATATTATTATATTTTTGAATTTACCATAAAATTCTATGACGATTACCATTAGGGTATCTTATACCTATCTTCAACTGTTTCTAAGATATTACGATTTTTGTTAAAATTTTTACATTTACATTGTTGTCTGTAATTGATTAATTCTCACTTGATTTAAGTGTCAGAAATCTCCGACTTTGAAATCAACAAGTACTAACATTGTTTTACCAAAACGTAGAAAAAAAATTCAGTGACATTATAACAGGTGTTAAAAATTAGTGACATATCCAAGAATTTTGGAATGTTGCAAACTTAATTTTTCAAATAGAAACTCTGTACATTTTTCTATTTTTTGATGTACAATTAATTCTATACCGATTTGCTGTAGCATTCCCTCCACCATCTTCAGTAGTTTTCTTTTAAATTACTCGTTTTGTTTTATCACGCTTCAAATGCCGAATAATTTCAATCTGGTGGGCCATGACATAACATCACAACAATTTATTATTATTAGTAAGTATTATTGTTATAATCATTGTTTGTTACACGTCGCGTGTTCAGATCGATGAATATTATTGTGGAACTTATGAATTAGATAAGTGCAAAAAAGGTGAAAATATTTTAGAAAGAAAGCAAGTGCCAAATTGTTGCAAACCCCAATTTTTTAAAACTGAGGAATTTCGTTAAGCCGGAAAACTTCTAACAAGCCAGTTCCGTGGAAAACCCTGTATTATTGAAAATATGTTGTATGTTCGGGATATTTATTAATCATTAATTCATAAATTTCATACGACGCTAATAATCGTCGGGTAAAAGTTCTTGGGATGTGCTAATTTTAATAAGAATTAATAAGAATATTTACCAAAGTATTTTTGTTCTAAAAAGCAATTTATTTTCGAAAGTAAAAGAAGTTTTAAGGTTTAATTATAAAAATATGATATGGCATATTTTGTATTAACAACTTAATAATGTTGCCATCTTTAATGGTAGTCATATCCTGTTGCCATACAGAGTATGTCGAATTTTATATCTGACACACAATCGCCCAGCAGAATAGCGTATATAATGGTCCTAATTGGGAATGCTGCGGCACTCTGCATGGTTGGAATAGTATGGCATCAAAAGATTTAATTTTGTGCATATTTGAAGTTGCAGTTTCGTTTTAAATAATTCCAATTTAAAAGCCTTTTAAACGCGTGTTCGCAGTTGCACCAATTTTACTACCTACATTTTCATTAAAATTAAATGAAAAATAACGCGCAAACAACAAAAAAAAATGCAACATCAACATTCCGGTAATTGTATATTTCCGCATTCGCTACTAAAAATACCGGGAAATACGCTGGCATTTTCATTAATTTCTATCGTGTTTTCTTTCTCTGCTACGCGGCATTCAATTCCACTAATTGAAACGGCCGTATAAAACTACCGTGCCCCAGCTAACTTGGTATCGGGTTCGCGTTGGGGAAGTTTCGCGATAAAGATCTAATTTTTGTTAACACGAAACTTTCATACTATATGGCTCGCGTTTTCTCGTCACAACATCGGCCATTTAATTATCGCTGATGATGAGATGAGGCACTTTGTATTTTATTATGCGTAATATTATATTTACATTGGCTGTTTCAACATACAAACAATACACCTGCGTGTTATATTTCGGTTCATCTCATGCATATTTATACCCTGCTAATGCATGCTATAGTGGTATTAATACTAGTGAAATATTTTGTTAAATACGTTCGACTAGGCTTTGTATGTGAGGTGATGAATAGCGAATGTTGACACGATTAAATCGTATATATACCGGGTGAGTCAATATTGTATATATATATGTTTAGTCTTTAAACTACACGTACACGGGTCACTTGTTTACATTTTGTGCGAAATATTGGCAGGTATTAATGAGTCAAAGACCACGATAAGAATATTCATGTACTTGTCGAAGGCCTTCGACAGTATTTGCTGGACCAAACTCTTTAAAAAGTTAGAGAAGATGGGAATATTTTTAGTTTTGTTACTGCACGTACGCGGGTCACTTGTTTACATTTTGTGCGAAATATTGGCAGGTATTAACGAATCGAAGACCATGGTAGGAATATTCACGGACTTCTCGAATGCCTACGACGGTATTTGCTGGATCAAGCTCTTTGAAAACATAGAGAAGATGGGAATATGTGGCAACAGTTTAAGACTTGTTAGATCGTACTTACAAAATCGACAACAGAGAACCGAAGCTATCGATCCTGAGACTGGTAGAATGGTGTATTTTACATGGCTGGGGTTAAAGCGCGGAGTGCCTCAATGTTCAATACTTGGCCCACTGTTGTTCCTACTATAAGTGAATGAACTATCACAGGTCTCCCCACATAAAACTACGTTTTACATGGACGATACATCGGTAATAGTTAGAGTAAAATAAAATGTTTATTGAATATTCTTAAACACAATTTTTATTGTGGAGAAGTGTCTAAACTGAAGTCCATATGCGACGGGCATCTACATATGTTTCTAAATGCTTTAAATTTCACTATAATTCTATGAGTGTACATATCAGTTACAGATGTTTGCAGCTCGTATAGAAAGCATTATAGACGCTAAATCTTTAGCACACAGTCGATAGATTAATCTTAGAAGCAGCTATTTTTATAGTATGCTATAGAAAGTGCTGCATGCACAGCTGGCCTTCTCAATTCTTCTTAAGGATGAAACATACGTCTAAAAATCTATTGCTATTGCTTAAATTGTCGTCTAAATCAACTTAACAAGAATTGGTGGAATTTGGTATGTTAAAATCTGAGTTACAACAAATAAGAATTACTTTTCTTGCGAAAAATAACGCAAACTCTATTTCTAGTATATGCGGCGTGTACCACTTTCATACTTTTTTCATTTCATCAATCTTTAGCACACAATCGATAGATTAATTCTTAGAAGTAGCTATTTTGATAGTATGCTATAGAAAGGGCTGCATGAACATCTGGCCTTCTCAATTCTTCTTAAGGATGAAACATACGTCTAAAAATTAATTGCTATTGCTTAAATTGTCGTCTAAATCAACTTAACAAGAATTGGTGGAATTTGGTATGTTAAAATCTGAGCTACAACAAATAAGAATTACTTTTCTTGCAAAAAATAAGGCAAACTCTATTTTTAGTATATGCGGCGTGTACCACTTTCATACTTTTTTCATTTCATCAATCTTTAGCACACAATCGATAGATTAATTCTTAGAAGCGACTATTTTGATAGTATGCTATAGAAAGTACTGCATGAACAGCTGGCCTTCTCAATTCTTCTTAAGGATGAAACGTACGTCTGAAAATTAATTCCTATTGCTTAAATTGTCGTCTAAATCAACTTAATAAGAATTGGTGGAATTTGGTATGTTAAAATCTGAGTTACAACAAATAAGAATTACTTTTCTTGCAAAAAATAACGCAAACTCTATTTCTAGTATATGCGGCGTGTACCACTTTCATACTTTTTTCATTTCATCAATCTTTAGCACACAATCGATAGATTAATTCTTAGAAGCAGCTATTTTGATAGTATGCTATAGAAAGTGCTGCATGAACAGCTGGCCTTCTCAATTCTTCTTAAGGATGAAACATACGTCTGAAAATTAATTGCTATTGCTTAAATTGTCGTCTAAATCAACTTAACAAGAATTGGTGGAATTTGGTATGTTAAAATCTGAGTTACAACAAACAAGAATTACTTTTCTTGCAAAAAATAACGCAAACTCTATTTCTAGTATATGCGGCGTATACCACTTTCACACTTTTTTCATTTCATCAATCTTTAGCACACAATCGATAGATTAATTCTTAGAAGCAGCTATTTTGATAGTATGCTATAGAAAGTGCTGCATGAACAGCTGGCCTTCTCAATTCTTCTTAAGGATGAAACATACGTCTGAAAATTAATTGCTATTGCTTAAATTGTCGTCTAAATCAACTTAACAATAATTGGTGGAATTTGGTATGTTAAAATCTGAGCTACAACAAATAAGAATTACTTTTCTTGCAAAAAATAACGCAAACTCTATTTCTAGTATATGCGGCGTGTACCAATTTCATACTTTTTTTATTTTATCAATCTTAAGCACACAATCGATAGATTAATTCTTAGAAGCAGCTATTTTGATAGTATGCTATAGAAAGTGCTGCATGAACAGCTGGCCTTCCTAATTCTTCTTAAGGATGAAATATACGTCTGAAAATTAATTGCTATTGCTTAAATTGTCGTCTAAATCAACTTAACAAGAATTGGTGGAATTTGGTATGTTAAAATCTGAGCTACAACAAATAAAAATTACTTTTCTTGCAAAAAATAACGCAAACTCTATTTCTAGTATATGCTGCGTGCACTATTTCTTACTTTTTTCTTTTTTTTTATTGTATTATAATAAATGCTCTACATACCATACATATCTTGATCGACATAGTGTTGAACCAATTTTTTGACCGGCAATGTATCTCTAGTAGTCGACTCACACCAGCTTCTCCCGACCTATTTGCTGATATGCGAATTTCCATTAACGCAAATGACATTTTCAACGTCCATTAATCCGGTTTTAAATTTTCCACGTTGGATGTTATTAAATGCGGGGCTTAATACCTATCCAGCGGGTATCAGTTCGTGCCTATTGTGAACGTTAAATTCGATAGCATTGTCCCGTTACACGTATGGCGACATCTGGTAAAATGACGGCTAGCGACACACAGGTGGTGTTATTTTTTATTCGAAATTACATTCGATAGGACGCGAGAAACGATATTAAAACTAGAAACGGAACATCAAAGCTCCCACAGCTAACAACTCTTAATAAGTACCTCCAAATTGTTTTACCTCGCGACTTTCTATAGGGCCGCGTTAAACTAGCTCGTAACGTCTCCTGTATCACCCTCGTTTGAAATACCAAACCCGCCGTGAACTATCAAATTACTTCCTTAGATGCGACGGGTATTCAATTAATTATAGCCTTACGTAGGGAAGGCGCTTTTCCACAGTAATAACGGGCAGTTTTCAACTCTAGAATTCGCCCGACTTTGCGCAGTTATCTCTTTCAATGCACCATTCGGAGAAACCACAGGATTACTTTGCTAGGTACATTACACATACGTTTGCCACATATACGAATGCATACGTTTCTAGGCCGTAGGAGAACTGAAGTTCTTAATAAGTTTTGCATACATGACCCAGTTGCCGATAGTCGGAAGTAGGCAACGCCATCCTCTGGTCGTTTGTTTGGTTAACGTTTCTGGGTTCCGTGAACATGTAATAAGCTAAAATGCTGTAGGGGAAAGATAAGGAGCAAATGCAGAGAGGAAGCGATGGATCGTTTTGTTTGTTGCATAAAACGTTTTATACACTGGGACGTTTTATCGACAGGGATACCGCAAGGGGTACTTATAGGACCTTTATCGAAGCTGCTGTAGAAAAAAGACGAAAGATGATGTGCAAGGAAAAGAGGAAGCGTTTGAACGTTTTATTACATGTAGCGTTTAATACAATAGGGTTTTATCGGCAGGGATACCGCAAGGAGCGCTTATGGGACTTTTACCAAAATGTAATGACTTAAAGTTAGCACTTGATTGCTGTAGAGGAAAGACGGAAGATCGTGTGCAATGAAAAAAGGAAGCGTTTGAATGTTTTGTAACATAAAACGTTCAAACATAGACAAGGATACCGCAAGGAGTATTTATAGGACCTCTATCGTAGCGTCATGAGTCAAAATGCTGCTATCAATCTATGCTGCTACTATCAATATCACAAAATGTTAATGTAATGAAATAAAAAAATAGACATCTATTATATAGTTGTGACTTAGTCGATCGTTCTATCAACCTAAAAATTATTGACAAAATTTTATTTTATACGGGACAAATGAACAAATTAATGACCAACGTGTCCCGTTTTCTTTTTATTGTTTTACAAGCTGAAAGTTCCCAAACAGAAATAGTTTCCAGATGTTTTAAAACGTTAGAATTTGCATTTGTGCATTGGTCTTTGGTTGATTCCTGCCCCTGCAACTCAAGGTAAATACAATCATTATAATTATATATTAATATACCTCTGAGCTACCCCTGTTGCCTTCTTCGGGTTTATACCCGCCCATGGACAAAAAAAAATTAGCAGGAATGCCACAGGGGACACTTCTAGGACCTTTACTGTAGCGTAATGAGTCAAAATGGTGTAGAGGAAAATGAAAGATGGTGTGCGATGAATAAAGGAAGCGTTTGAACGTTTTCATGCATCATAGCTTTAATACACTGGGGGTTGTGAGCAGGAATGCCGCAAGGGGCACTTGTAGGACCTTTACTGTAGCGTAATGAGTCAAAATCCCATAAAGAAAAATAAAAGATAGTTTACAATGAATAAAGAAAACGTTTGATCGTTTTATCGCATAAAACCTTTAACACAGTAGGGCTTTATTCGCAGGAATGCCGCAAGGTATACTTATAGGACCTTCACCGTAGCGTAATAAGTCAAAATAATATAGAGGCAAGATGAAAGGTATTGTGCAATGAATAAAGAATCGTTTGATCGTTTTGTCGCATAAAATCTTTAATACACTGAGACTTATCAGCAGCAATGCCGCAAGAGGCAGTTATAGGACCTTTACGGTAGTGTAATGAGTAAAAATGCTGTAGAGGGAAGATGAAAGGTGTGTGCAATGAATAAAGGAAACGTTTGAACGTTTTATTACATGAAACGTTTAATACAATGGGGTTTTATCGGCAGGGATACCACTAGGAGTGCCTATAGGACCAATTTACCAAAGCGTAATCAGTTAAATTTGGGAGTTAAATGGTGTAGGGGGCAGACGAAAGATGGCGTGCAGTGAAAAAAGAAAGTGTTTGAACGTTTTGTTAAATGAAATGTTTAATGCAGAGGAATTTTATCGGCAAGGATACCGCAAGGAGTGCTTGTTGGACCTTTATTATAGTGTAATAAGTCAAAATGCCATGATGAAATATGGAGGATAGTGTGCAATGAATAAAAGAAGCGTTTGGTCGTTTTGTTCCATAAAACCTTTAATACATAAATAATGGGGCTTTATCGGCAGGAATGCCGCAAGGGGTATTTATAGGACCTTTTCGTTTTGGGTATTTTAGTATAGACTATTTAAAACGGGTTGATTGAATAAAATTTTAGGATTTAGGAAAGCGGTTTTATAATGTAATAATTTTGAAATAAGTGCCATTGTTTTACGCATGAAATTTGCTAAGGAAAGTCTCGTAAGTAAAAAGGATTGCCACTAAACTACTTCATGTTCATAACAGGCATTATATTTTTTTTTTCTGAAGTTATCCTAAGTGTTCTTCGGTTTACAGAATTTACTGAATTTTTGAGAGCATTTTCTCGTTTGGAGTTATGTGAAAAAATTTAATCAAAAATCTTTGCTATTTTTTATTTTGGAGCTGAAAATTTTGTTCTGCCCGCTTTGGAAATTGCCGAAATCTTGACGTGTTATATATGTACACTGCCAGTGGCATTTTTCGATGAGGATTAAATTTCTGACAAAATTGTCCAGTTATATATCCCGAAATGTCGTTACTTTTTTTTTTATTAGGACAAAACTCCTAAAAACGCCTAAAAACTTGAAATAATCTGGTAAATTAAACTGATAGAAGCGTCTTTTAACGAGAAATCGAATGGTAAAAAGTTTAAAGTTTCTACATTGAAATACACGCTAGAGCATTTTGATGATGTGTTTCTATTGGAAGCTTAATTAAAGAAATCTTTTTTAATCAAGTTAATTTTGAATCCAGTTCACATCAATAGAAGAGTTAGAGTTAGAGCTGTTAACCTTGGGTTAAATAAAATATAATTTTCCTTCCAGCTTTATTAAATTTATTGTAATAGATTTTGATGAGATGTCTACACCCCTTTCAAATCCACAGTCTTAATTTGTTTGATTAAACACCCCTAAATTTTACCAGACAAACTTATAACATCAGGCATGACAACTAAACAAACAGACAAAACACCTCCATTCGAATCTAAAAACCACACATCACGTCTCCCACAAACCCCTTCACAACTCCAAAACCTCGTTACCTACACATCAGCCAACTGTTCCGTCTAATTTCCCTATAAATTCTACTTAACCTCGCCTAATTGTGAGTCACGTGCGAACACGATATAGCACATCTGGCGCATAGTTTCTGTTTCTGAAACTACGCACTACTACTGACGCGGGTTCAATATTTTACCTCTTCCGAGTTTGGAAACTGTCATAGAAATCGTAGTATCTGCAAAAGCTGTGCAGTCTGCGCCGTGAGTTAGATAAATGTTAAACTGGTAGCAAGTTCGTTTATTAGTTCGTCGGAATGAGGTTGCGAATAGTTAAAAGATGATTTATTGCCTGAGTGAGAGGTAATTTAGCGATAGTTTTGTCGAATAATGACGTTGATTGACGATTGAATTTGGGGGGTATCGACGTATTGCCTATGCATAGGTTGGGAAACTTCGGTACTTAATCAATGGAGGTATATTTTCAACTTTCTGTTTTAATTGACAGTTAAAGGTTGTTTCGTGTGGCTAAAAAATTGGATATACAGTGGAACCTTAATCCCGGATCAATTGGGACCAGAGCCGATCCAGGTTAACGAAAATCCGGGTTACACGTACACTTCTCACAGGAAAAATCGGGACACCAGCAATTCAGAATTTTAAAATTTCTTGATTGTAAATACAACTTTCGGAGGACGTATTGACTTAATCATACCCATAAATCACTTAATTATGTATATTACTGCGATCAAAGGTAACGACTAGAAATTTAAACAGAAAAATAAGTATATTGAGAGAAAAAGGTTTATGTATAGAATAAACAAATCGGAGTTTCGGTGGCGGCGTTTCCTTTAGAAATACCAATGAAAAAAAAATACATAATAACAAAAAGAACTCTTGAATAGACGGCTTTATTTAGAAATATATTAGTATTTAACTTGTTTGATGTTATGTAGAGATAATTCTTTTTTAAGTAAACATGTGGTGATGGGATTTTATTATTTAAAATTATGTTACTCGTTAGTGCTACTTGATATTAGTTACTTACTTGGATTTATGCGAGTATTAGTTTAGCAATAGATAATATGTCAGCCAGCCTCCTCAGTTTTGGGATAATGTGATTTTCACAGATTTATTGACTACTATTGACACTATTATTGATGAATTAATTACTATTGTTGTTTAATATATTAAATATTGCATTACTATAAAGTTTTCTTCTATCTATAAAAAAATTACCAAAACCCGGGTTTAAGATTATTTATAAAATTCTTAAATAAAGCAATTAAGTTCGCAAAGAAATTATTTATTTTATGAACCCTCCGTTTATTGTATTTTTAGGAAATATATCTTAGCTATCGCCTGTGTAATCTGAGGTCGTTGATGTATTTTCTTGAAATATGGTCAACACTGGGTCTCTTTACAAACTGTCTTTATGTAGCACAGGTTTATTAACAAATTATTTAAATATTATTGGATTTATAATACATAACAAACATTGTAAGAAAGCATATTGTTCGTCAATCTCAGTTAGTGCTAAAATATTTATTGTTGAATTTGATACATTTAATACTTCTTCGTTGCTACTGCCCGAAGCTGTGTTATAGACCAAAAGTGTTAGCTATATTTCATTAAAATAGAACGACATTGGATTACACAAGCGATAGTTAAGATATATTTCTTGAAAATACAATAAACGGAGGATTAATAAACTAAATAATTTCTTTGTGAAATTAATTGCTTTAAAAATTTTGTAAATAATCTTAAACTGTTTCTGGTAATTTTTTAATACATAGAAAAATATTTTGTACTAACACAATATTTAAGAATACTAAACAACAACAATAATGAATACACCAATAATAGTATAATTAATCAATATGAAAATCACATTGTTTAAAAATTCAGGAGGCTGATTGACATATTGTCTATTGCGAAAGTATTACTTTCGGGCATAAATCAAACTAAGTAACTAACATCATAGTAATAGGTAATATAATTTTAAAATCTCATCGCCATATGTTTTCTTTAAAAAAAGAATTATCTCTACATAACATCAAACAAATTAAATACATATACGTGTATTTCTAAATGGTGCCGTCTACTCAAGAGGCCTTTTAGTTGTTATGTATTTTTTTTGCATTAATATTTCCGTATTCCATATTTCTAAGAAAACACCGCCACCGAAATTCCAATGTGTTTATTTAATGTATAAACCTTTTTCTCTTTATATATTTATATTTCTGTTTAAATTTTTAGTCTTTACCTTTGATCGCAACAATGCACACAAAAAAAGTGATTTGCGGCTTCGATAAGAGAATATATCCTCTGTAAGCTTCATTTACACTCAAGAAATTTTAAAATTCACGATTGCTGGTGTCCCGATTTTTCCTGTGAAAAGTGTACATTAAGGGAAAAAAATAAAATAAGGCAGTACATACTTACAGAAAAATGAATTGTATTGTACGTAAATTGAAAATGTATTTCGTAGATAAACAATGGTTTAGTGTCAATAATGTGATTTTAATAATAAAAAGAAGTTATTCAAATCTATTTGACAAAAACTTACTAAATTTTTTAGTATAATAGTTACATGAACATAATGTTATTTCATTACATAAGCATTGAAATTACAACTACAAAATGCAACAAATTAATAAATTATTAAAAAATTAAAAATCGATTTACTCATTTCAATTATTATTACCTCCATTCCTCACCGGTATTATAAAATAATAATTAATTTAATCATTGAAAAAAAAAAGTTAATCCCTACTGCGCCACGCGCGTCCCAAAGTCATCAAGACGATCTAAATACCCCAATACGACAAAATTTGCACGCTCAAGAGCCCGTGACTTCGATCCAAACCATTCCCTTTACACAACATATTTAGATACATTTACAGAAGAAGGTTGTAGCTGCTAACGTAAAGAAGCAGTTTTATACGTTACCACATTTTATACACTGCTTTACTACTACATACAGGGTGATTCTCAATATATGATACAAACTTTAACAGCTGATTCCTGAGGTTATTTTGATCATAAAAGTTCATATGAGTATATGTCCAAAACGGTTTGGTTTTAGAGTTATTGAATGTTTAATAATAAATTATGAACTATGACTAACACGATATAATATCATAGTTGGTTCTTCAAAAACTATTGTGTTGAGAGGGAATTGTTTATTTGTCAATAGTTGTCAGAGTATTCATTCAGTTTATTGGCAGTTTCTGTTTTCTAAAATGAATTACACGAATGCTGAGATGTGATATGCATTTCGCTTACGGTCTTGTCAATAGAAATTCGCGTGCTGTTAGACATCTTTATGAAGAACGATACCCGAACCGTATCATCCCGCATCATTCAATATTTGCCCGTCTTCACCAACGTCTTAGTGAAACGGGAAATTGAAAAAACGGACGACTGAATAACGGGCACCCATCTACAGTGAGAACTCCCAAGTTGAAGAAATGGTACTAACATGAAATTGAGTGAACATCCTACTACAAGCACCAGAAAAATTGCGTTTGCTTTAAACATTAGTCAGGCCACAGTTTGGAGAATATTGGAAGATCAACTGTTGTATCCATATCACATTCAACGGGTGCAGGCACTTTTGCCGTCAGATTTTCCGCAAAGAGTGGCTTTTTTGTCAATGGATGCAACACAAAATCGCACAAAATCCTGACTATTTGGCTCAAATATTCTTCACCGACGAGGCTACTTTCTCTAGAAACGCGATTATTAATTTTCATATAATCACATATGGGCCGAAGAAAACCGCACGAACAAGTTGAATACCCGTCATCAACATCAATTCTCTGTCAATGTGTGGGCCGGAATTGTTGGAGATCACTTGATAGGTCCACATTGTTTACCGATGCGGTTAAATGGCGAAGTATACCGCAATTTTCTTGAAGAGGAGCTACCACTACTGCTGGACGAAGTTCCGTTGCAATTAAGATTACAAATGTTTTTATGCATGACGGTGCTTCAGCGCATTTTAGTTTAGTTCTCGCGAGTTTTTGGACAATACGTATCCAGATCGGTGGATAGGACGGGAAGGTCACAACCGTGGCCTCCTCGTCTCCAGACTTAATTTTTTGGACTTTGTTCTCTGAGGTCACCTTAAATCATTAGTTTATACGACTCCATTGAAAATGCGATGAACTGTGAATCGTATTATCGCAGCGTTTCAAATAATTCGAAATGCCCCTGGTATTTTAGAACGGACTCGCTAAGTCAATACGACGGAGGATAGAAGCTTGTATTGCAGTTGGGGGCGGCCATTTTCAACAGTTAGTATAAGTTAATTTTGTTTTACTAATTATTTTGTTAATTTATAATGAAAACATTAATTATGTTAACTTACTATTAAACATTGTACAATTTTAGAACTAAGCGATTTTGGACATATGTTCTTATGAACTTTTATGATCAAAATATCCCCAGAAATCAGCGCTTAAAGTTTGTACCATATATTGAGAATCACCTGTATATACTGCAACGAATATACACATATGTTTCACTACATTCGCGCTTGTCAACTATATCAGGAAACTGCTACAAAAGGTAGCAGCTCCTTTTGATATTGAATAGCTGCTATAAACTGCCATCTGTCGTTAGCTCTTACAAAATAGCAGTTTGCTTCGTAGCAATCCATCACCAGTTAACGATATCTTAAACATTTAATAAATCAATAAATGTAGTTTTAATTTAATTACGTTTATACCTAATTTATAAGAAATTTAGTAAGAAAAATACTTTTTCTTCCATCCTCATATATTTACATCACGTGACCGAAAAAGTTTCTCCGTGTAATAAAACCGACTTACAGACCCAGTAACATTCGCAGTTTTGCATCTGCGATCTCTGTCCCTTCTTACCCGCTTTTATATTCTTTTTTCTTTTCATGCAGGGAGGTATGGCCGGAAAACGATTGTTTTGGGAGCAGTAACATGGCCCCGCAGGAGGAATTCTTAGCTTTAAGGGATATCTTTTTCGCCGATCTAGGAGGTAAGTTAGATGTTAGAAATGTTCTTTTTTTTTTTGATGTTTTTTTTTCTTCTTATTTCATCCGTTTCTTATCGAACTGTTTTCGATAGGAGGTGTTTCTATCATTCTTTTGTTTTATCTTTTCGTTATTTTCGGAGATGAAAATCGGATTTTTATTATTCTGTTGGAAAAATATGCCGTTGCTCATGGAGATAAATGTTTACTTTGCAAAGCCATGTGTTTTCTTTTTTACTTTGTTTAATTTCTATTGTGACTGACGGTAAGTCTATAACACATATGATAATTTTGGAAAATCAGTTGAATCCCAGATATTAAACGCAGCTACACAGCAATTATACAGAAAAAAATCTCATTTGGAAGATATTTGTTTAACTAAACGCGGCTGATAGTGTTTGAGTTGGTTCATGTCGAAATAAAGCTTCAAATCGAACAGAAAACATCACAAACTAGACGACGGACATCAGCAAAAAGTTTTAAATCTTAGCGGGGTAGATCACCTCGTATGGCTAATTTTATGAAATCCTCTTTACTTAGACTTTTGTCTAAGATCTATAGCAAATTTATCTTTTTTTTTAAAAAAATGGAACCACTTATATCTAAATGACATATTTGAAATTATAAAAGACTAAAATAGGGCATATTTGATACATTTATGAATGTCCGAACACTCCGCGCTACATGAGATTTTCTTAATTCTGAGAAGTGATGTAGAAGAAGAGACGACAGGCACTTCCTTTTTCTTGATAGTTTTAGTGATTATAAATAATAATAAATTAGAAATAAACACCTATAGAAATGAAACCAATACCAATAGATTCATAATAGCCGATTCAAATCACTGTGGGCAACATAAAATGGCCGGCATTAATTTCCAACTTAATAGAATTGTAAAATACTCATTTTAACAAAGCGAGATTTAACACAGAATTCAATAAAAAGGTAGCAATCTATAATAGTTACTCGCCTACAGATGTGGTCCGGAGTATAAAGAAAGTTTAATATAAACACTATGTAAAAAGTGCCACGACTCTAACTTCAAAATCGCGATAAAAAGTTTGTTAAAGTTTGTTGTTTTTAAAACACAAAATTCGAACATTTGCTGCATGCTCGCGTAACACACTAAGAAATCTTTTAAGCAATGCATTTACAAAATCAGTTGTAATGGACGTGATAAAATTTATATCGGACAAATAAAGTGTACTATCCGGAATTAGGTTTAAGGAACACATAACAAGTTATCGCTATGGGAGGCTTAACATATGAACGATACCATATATAAAATCGATATAGAAAACGTTGAATTAGTAAGAAATATACAATCACTGAAAGAGTTAGACTCGTACGAAACCTCAAATATATGCAAAAACATTCAAATAACATTGAATCGGGAAGTGGCACTCTTTATCATTAAATTTTGATAGATTTTTGGTGGGTAGAATGGTGACATTTGTCGTTAATTCTTGGTATTTCGAAGAGTCGAGTAGGCGTAGAAATAGCACTTCTTTTTATTTTCCCTTTTGCCATAGATTTCTTTCTTAACTTAAATAGAATATAATATATCTGACGATACTATCTAAAATAGAATTTAATTGTCTTTTTCAAATTGTATTTTCCCCTGATTAGCATTTAATTTTTCCGAGAACTAGATTTTATTTAAAATTGGTCGGCCTTGATGTAGCTATCAGGTTAAGTATAAACAATGGATTATTAATTGACAGCAATCAAAGCTTACTTTAGTTCACCTATGAAACTTATTCCTTTCAAAAATGAAAATTTATTGTGTTTAAGAGAGAATCGACATGGTTTTGGCAATTGCTAAATGCCAAGAAAGTTGTTTCCTTACATGAAGAGTGTTTTCGTTTCTAGGATATTCTTTTCTCCCACAAAGTTTAAACAGTCTTGGAATTAAGCAAGGAAATTGAATTGTTATTGACGGTATCTTTGATAATGGTTAGCCAGTAATAATTGTAACTCCTAGTTAAGTGTCATCTGCTGATGACGATAGCTTTGCTATCGAAACGTACGTCCAGTTTAGTTAAAGTTGGAATATGGTTAGCTGTATCTCGTCGTAGAATAGTAGGATCAATATTTTTTCATAACAACATTAACAGCCAACGATACCGAGAACAATTACACTGGTCAACAGTGAAATTGCTTCTTAGGTGAAAGTACCCAATCCCGAATGAATTCAACGTGCTGAACACGAATATCACATTGAAAAAAGTCGATTGGCTCACGTTCCAGAGATATTGACGTTTTGTCCATTGTATAGATTGCTATGGCATAATGTAATGCAATTTAGTGAGAAATTACGAAATTTTGCGTCATATTGCATCACCCCTTCATGCAAAGAAGTTAATGCAGCATTTGCTGTAAGTTTCCATTGAGAGTGTTGCGAAATTGATTGCGCAATATCAAGCAATAGCTAATTATAGTTTATTATAAATGGCCGACGTGACAATTAACTCGTGCAATGTCGTTCATTCGCGCATATTTTTCGAAGCTCTAGCATACACAAGTGATTGCTATAGTGTAAAGTAACTAAACAGTAGCAATGCCTCGTAACTGTGTTAATAGTGCACATAACTTCTGTTATATTTGCGGAGAAGTGACATTTGCTGCACAGAAAAAGAACATCAGTGCAACAGTTAAGAAAGCGTATCATTTGTATTTTGGTTGCAAGATAGGCGACAGGACAAAGACTGGGCCCCACACGTATGCTGCCGCACTTGTGCCGTAAATCTTTCACAGTGGCTTAATGGCAAAAGAAAGGCAATGCCATTTGCTGTGCCCATGATTTGGAGGGAGGCCACCAATCACGTTGACGACTGTATATTTCTGTATGGTACCACCAGCTTCTGGAGGCATCACCAAGAAGAAGAAATGGACAGTTGAATACCCTAACATACCATCTGCTCTGCGACCTGTCTCTCATGCGAAGGACTCCCAAATTCCAGAACCTCCTACAGATTTTTCTATCAGTTCAGACGATGAGGATGGCCATGCGTCGGCGAGTTCTCCTCAACGTGGCAGTAAGGATGATAACTTTTCGTGCTTTGACGAAACATCCTGCACACATAAAATTACCCAGGATGAAATGAAGATCTTGTTCGCGATTGGATCTGTCGAAAAGCAAAGCGGAGATACTGGCCTCAAGACTTCGACAGTGGAATCTTCTGGAACAGAATGTTCCGAGTGACTTCATTTCGCACTCGCATCAGCTCTTCGAATCTTTCTTTAGAAAGAAGAAAGCCTTGTGTTCTGCTGCGATATTGATGGTCTACTACAAGCTCTCGGTATTGCAGCATGATCCACGAATGGCGGCTGTTTATAGACGCTTCAAAACTGAGTCTAAAGGCGGTTTTGTTGAATAATGGGAACCAGCTTTCTATCCATACCTATTGCACATGCGTCTACATGAAGGAGACTTACGGCAATCTAAAGCAGCTACTGGAGACGAATTAACTACAGCAAGTATGGCTGGCAGATATGTTCTGACCTGAAGGTAGTATCTCTGTTTGATGGGTTTGCAGCAGGGATATACAAAGTATTGCTGTTTTCTTTGTCTGTAGGACAGCAGAGCAATCGATTTGCACTACATCAAGAAAAGACTGGCCTCCGAGAGCATTTTTTAAGCCTGGAGAAACGAATGTACAGCACCCACCATTGGCACAGCCACGCAAAATCATCATTCCTCCTTTACACATCAAGCTCGGTCTTGTCAAAAACTTGGTAAAAGCCATGGATAAGAATTGGACCAGCATTCAAGTACCTGCATGAAAAATCCCTCGACTCAGTGAAGCCAAATTAAAGAGGGATCTTTGTGGGCCTCAAATTAGACAGCTCTTCCGAGACCCCAAGTTTGAGGAAACTTCTTCAAGGTAAAGAAAAAACAGGTTTGGGATGCATTCTATCAAGTGGCAGCAAACTTCCTGGGGAATGACAAGGCAGAAAATTACAAGTGTCTGGTTTGAGGATATGTGGCTTTGTTTTCATGAATTCGGCTGCAATATGTCCTTAAAGATCCACTTTCTTGATTCCCACTTAGATTTCTTTCCTGATAACTGCGGGCAGGTCTGCGATGAGCACGGCGAACGCTTTCATCAGGATATTGCCACCATGGAGCAACGGTACCAAGGCAAATGGTCTACGTCAATGCTAGCTGACTATTGTTGGACAATCAGTAGAGATGCTCCACAAGTCTACTACAAACGGCAGGCCAAAAGAAGTCGAAAGCCAGAAGCAGACTAATGTTTTCTTACCATGTATTATAATATTGACATAAGTACTTTTTCTGAAATATGCGTACATTTTACAGAAAACCCGTAGCCAATTCAGCTTTTTCTTAGTCATTTTCGTGTTCATTGAATTCATTAAGAAATGACTATTTTCAGCTTGGAAGCATGAACTTTTCGAAAATTTGTTGGCCAGTGTTATTAATACTAGCTACTAAGAGCTATTAGAACAATACTTCCCTAATCAAGTTATAAGCAGAGGTGTCTGGCTAGCGCGATCACCAGAACTTACTCCATTAGATTTTTCTATTTTTAATTAATTTACCTTAGTTGTTTGATCAATATCTCACCTTTAAGGTTATCTTAATAATGCAATTGTATTGGTTATTAATTTCACCACACATCGCTCGACGATAAGTTTTGACAGTGACAGGTGGGTAACCTATATACTATTTAATCTATACCCCCATTTCAAGAAAGCGGAATATCATAATTTAAAGAAGACATTCATGATCACTTAGCTGATTGATTCATTTTGAAATAGTATGTAGTTTAATTACATAGCAGTTGAGTAATTACTCTTTGCCCAACACTGCATGTTGGTACCTTTGCATTTCCACAGCAGTTACAGCAGTATTTATATTTAAATCATTTATTTGTGTCATAGAGTTTTGTGTAGTTTGTAATTCAGATACACAGGCTGTTGAGTGCAAAATTTCAGTTTCAATAAGTGTTTGTTTTTTGCTAATAAAATTAAAAAACGATAAAGGACATAACATATTACAAAATAATTTATTCCTTTCATAAAGAGTTTCTGGGTCACATTGAGTAAGTCCACTAAAATATTTATGTATCGAAAGATGGTCCAAAAAAAACTTTAAATAAAACTCTCGCGAACACTTGAAATTTAAAGGACGAAAGATCCGTCAAACCTTTTCCTTTACATCTCTCCCTTTTTATCACTTCAACAATTTAATAACCCCCGAAAAAACATTGGCGGTGAATTTTTAACACACGGAAAACCGAAGGTCAAATACGGAGGTAGATAAGAAAAAAAGCCGGTAATGGATTTTCGGATGCTTATACGGGCTGGCAAATTTTCCTTTCGGGAATCGAATTATTTGATTACCCACTTTCTCTCTTCTTGCCTTTTCTTGCTTACGTCTTCTCCGCCTTCGGTGACGAGTAAATATTTTGCCCAGAACATCGGGCCCTCTTTAACGTGAGATATGTAGGGTGGATTCGAATAAAAATCGTGAGTGAAAATAAAAGCTTTTTTTTCTGGGTGGAGGATAACATCGACTAACCCTTAGACGGTCGAACGTACTTTATAATATACGGGTGATTCTCAATATATGAGACAAACTTTAAGAACTGATTCCTGAGATATTTTGATCATAAATTTCATATGAGTATATATCCAAAGCGTTTGGTTTTAAAGTTATTGAACGTTTTAAAATAAATTATTGAACTATGACTAAACCGAATATAATATCACAGTTTGGTTCTTCAACTATGTTGTGTGTGAGGGAATTGTTTATTTGTCATTTCAATATTTGTCAATAGTTGTCAGAGTATTCCATCAGTTTATTGACAGTTTCTGTTTTTCTAAATGAATACACGAATGCTTTAGATGTGTGATATATGCATTCTGTTACGGGTCTTGCCAATGGAATTCGCGTGCTGTAGCGTCTTTATGAAGAACGATACCCGAACCGTATCACTCCCGGCATTCCTTGCATGTTTGGTCATATTTGCCGTTTCACCAACTGTCTTAGGTGAAACGGGAAATTTTAAAACAACGGACGACTGATAACGGCACCCTCTACAGTGAGAACTCACAAGTTGACAAATGGTACTAAATGAAATTGAGGAACATTCTACTACAAGCACCAGAAAAAATTTCGTTTGCTTAAACATTAGTCAGGCAACAGTTTGGAGAATATTGAAAGATCAACTGTATATCCATATCACATTCAACGGGTGCTGGCATTTTGCCGGCAGATTTTCCGCAAGGAGTGGCTTTTTGTCAATGGAAGCAACACAAAATTCGCAACAAAACCCTGACTTATTTGGCTCAAATATTTCTTCACGACGAGGCTACTTTCTCTAGAAACGCGATTATTAATTTTCATAATAATCACATATGGGCTCGAAGAAAATCCGCACGAACCAGTGAATGCCCGTCATCATATCAATTCTCTGTCATTGCTTGGGCCGGAATTTCTTCCACATTTTTAGCGGATGAGGTTAAATGGCGGGTATAGCCGCAATTTTCTTGAAGAGGAGCCCCACCTACTGCTGGTAGAAGTTCCGTTGCAATAAAGATTACAAATGTATTTTATGTTCATGACGATGCTCCAGCGCATTTTAGTTTAGTTGCTCGCGAGTTTTTGGAACAATACGTATCGAGATCGGTGGATTAGACGGGAAGGTCCACAACCGTGGCCTCCTCGATCTCCGAGCTTGAAATCTCTTTGGACTTTTTCTTTGGGTCACCTTAAATCATTAGGTTTATACGACTCTCCCGTTGAAAATTGTCGATGAACTTGGACACTCGTATATCGCAGCTTTTCCAACAATTCGAAATACCCCTGTATTTTTAGCACGGACTCGCCCAAGTCAATTACGCAGGAGGATAGAAGCTTGTATTGCAGTTGGCGGTCATTTTCAACAGTTATATAAGTTAATTTTGTTTTACTAATTATTTTGTTAATTTTAATAAAATTAATTATTGTTAGTTACTATTAAACATTGTAAACTTCTAGAGCTAACATTTGGATTGTTTCTTATAACTTTATGATCAAAAACCCAGAATCAAGAGCTTAAAGTTTGTCGCATATATTGAGATCAGCATGTGCAATAA